>VHZZ01047341.1:0-13338 GCA_009801015.1 Silene noctiflora
TTTTTTTTTTTAGGGAAATTACTTCTAAAAGAAGTGCACTGGCGTTTGTGTGAATTTATAGGTTGAATAGATTCAGTATCCTACAAAGTGGGAAAGTAACCTAACCTTATATTATATTATCTTACCAACCACGTTTCGAGAGACCCAGAATGGTATGTGACGATCTGATCTCAAAATCACAAAAGATAGAATAAAGAAAAGCACCCCTTCTCCCTTATGTTTAGGAACGGTGCGGTCATTTTGCCCCGAGTTCCTTCGAATTAGACATAGGCTCGATTTAAATATATTTCGCGCTATATCCGATCTTGATTGGCCTTTCTCTCCTGTTCGACTCGCTGGCAAGACGAGTCAACTAGGTTTGGTCGACCAGTATACTCTGCCGTTGGAGATCTTCTTGTCCGTAGGGATTGATACCTATGCATGCGTTCAACCAACCTTCTATCTATGCTAAGGCAGCGGTCTTGTCACACGCCAATACATTCATCGGCCCAGTCAGTGGGGCCCTTTGTGATTGTAACACTAATTTGGCGGATTTCGTCAGCTAGTCTTCATTAAGGAATTAGACCCATAATCTTGGGTACCGCAAACTACCTTTATAAGAAAAAAAAGCTCGCACCCTTAGCTGGAAACTCTTTTCTTTCTTGCTCACATCAAAATCCAAAATCTCAAAAGGACATGCATGACTTGACTTTCTTTTAGGATTAGCCAATTGGTTTGTCAACTCTATTAGTTTGAAGTAATGCCAATTCGTAATATAATTAAGAAGGAAAGCGCGCTGAAGCGTAGAAGTCTTCCCTTTAGACTTTAGGTAGTACCATGGGTAGGGTAGGAAAGTGCAATCATCGATCATCGAGTCTCTTCCTTCCGCTCACTCAACTCCTTCCCTTTGATCACTTGAACATTTGGAATGATCCGATCCCTTTGGTTTTTATCTGGTGTCGAGTCTTCCTATCTCTCTTCTGTCCCGGGCCCCTCTTACTAAGGAAGCTACTATATGGATAATTTAATAGATTGTAATGGACGGGATCAGCTGTCTGACCGACCATCTGCAGCTTTCATTTCATACGCGCCTGCACTATTCCTAATCAATTGAGCAAGGCTCAATAAAAAACGACTCACGACATCCTCCTCTCTACGCCCATTGCCAAGATCAACCACTGTTCTATCTCTTTCAATTCAAATTGGCGTTGGCAACCTTACTTTTGTTTTTAACTTATGAATCGCCCTCGTCTTCAACTATAAAAGATTCATTTACTTAGCTTAGACCCTGTGAACTGTCATCTTGTTAGCAGGGATGGATGGTTATGCCCTAAGATAGAAAACGCGGGTTTTTATGCCTCGTATTTAGCAGCGATATCGGTCGAAGTAGAAGTGAGCTTGAGTAAGGTAGAATCGGTAGAATCCTAATTAATTTATACTAAAGCGCAAGCAGTTACTGCATCCGGACTTACTCCTGGTAGGTCTGATTCGGCTAACTCGTATTTAACTGCAATATAATTATAATCAGAGGCTTCTTACGCCGAGGCTCACTTAGACCAAACCTTTCCTAAACCGAATTGTGATAAAGAAGTCGTTCCAAATGGAAATGAATTAGCTAGCGCCCTGTTATATGGGAGTACGAATCGATCTCAATACCGTATGGAACTATCATCAAACTAGATATAATAAGAAACCGGGGTCTTTCAACCCGCTCAAGAAGCAGCGGGGGTTTGCGCTGGCCCCTGTAGAATCTGTCTTCTTTATCTAAAAGAAGGTAATCCCTATCCATATAGACAGGACTGTCCAAACACCGCTGCTATCCACGCACATACGTCTATACCACGCTTTGCATTTCAGCGCTTTCTGAAAAAAGAAGATTTCTCTTGTATGGGGTGGGTGAAAGAGATGTAACGAGCCGGCTCTTACGTTTACTGACATCTATCCTATGTATTGGTATCGCGATACCCGAAAGAGCTTAAGCGCGAAGCAAGGGCGCTCTTCTGGGCTGTTTGTGAGTGAAGTTTTCACGCAACGACTAGAGAAAAAAGCTTTGTTCGAGGCCTTTAGAGCTCGATCGATAGTAAGAGGAAAGTATCGAATACAGAAACTTGACCCGGTTTCATCCTTCCTGCTGTAATGGCACGCGTCAAACTACTTGATTTCAAATCTCAACTTTTCTTTAACTCTTGGGGTCAATCTGAACAAGTATCCGCTCGGTAGACTCATTGTGAGGTAGAGTGTTACAAGTCTTCCACCTTCTTGTATTTGCTTTGTTTCCCACTGATTCCCTTGAAAAAAAAGTAGAGGGCTGTTGGTTCTTCTCCTACCAATGCCGACCAAGTGTTATTTTAACAACCGGCTCATCCCTAGACTATAAAGCAGCAACTTAACCCGCTTCTATTTTAAGACTGAGAATGCCCGCTTTATTTAGTGAAAGGGGAAAGCCGTCGTTATACTCTCATATAGTTTTGATCTTCCGCCGAAATAGCTTCGTGCGCGCACTCCTTCTTTAAGTGCAGTTGGGAGGCTCTCTCTTTATAAGAAAGATATAAGCAAGCAAGAGAGTCAAGCCCCCTTTTTGTTAAGGAAATCCTCGCATGCAGGTGCTTTTAAGTCAAGAGGTCTACTCCTTTGGCCCCATCTGTCTGAGATGTGGTGATGCTTGTGATCGAATCCGGGGTGTTTGCTTAGGCTATGAGAAAGAGAGCCACTTGGCGCCGGGGTCATTTATGTACGATAGATATCATTGGCTCTTTAAAAGATTAAATTGGGTAAGACTATGCTATGCGGTCCGAAAATACCAATATTGCTTAATATCTTGAGGGATTACCAAAATCGGTTGGACTTAACTTTCTGATCAATCTCGGAAACGCCTCTACTACTTTGCTTTAAGATTCTAACCTAAAAAAAGGAATCTCACGCACACCTTTGCATAACTCTCTGAGCTTGTTGAAAGAACAAAAGAAATTATGTTCGCTTTACTTCTTTCGTACTCAAAGCGCGATTCAGTGGTCTTTTCAAGCTGCCACTTGTGGGTATGACAGGCGCAAGTTCAGGGGGGTTGACCCTCTCTTAATTTAATTAGGAAGCCTCCGCGGGAGCCCCCTTGTATGAGTACTCTCCAGCAGCTGCCTTAGAAGTAGCTTGCCTGGTCAGGAGAAAGAAGTTTTATATTATATAAGATAAGATAATACTACCCCGTATCCTCAGGAGCATACGCAAAAGCTTACTCTCCATTACCAGCTTTTTTCTTTGAACAGAGGGGCATTCTTTTCATTCTTCATTTCGGAACGGAAGTCAAGCTTTATAAAAAGAGGGACAGTCCTTCAAAGAGAGCATTAAGTGCCTAAGAGCTTCACTTATTTCAAATAGAATTCACTATGCTCCTTCGTTCCCTTCTACTAGACCGTCCTAGCTTTCAGAAGGGAAATGGCACCCTACCTTATCACTGAAAAAAGGTTCAAATTAAACCTCTTCATTTGCTGCTCTATCTGTGCTTTGCCCATACCTGAAGTTAGCGCTTATGTTCAAATTAAAAGGCGCTTTTCCATCTTACAAAGGAGTTCCTCATCCCCTGCCCCCTGATCCAGAGACTCACTTAGCTTTGGAGAACCTCGCTATATATAAAAGTAGTACGTTCTGTCCATACGCGAGCAAGAAAGGGTTTTGTTCGCTTCCTTGTGGGAAAAAAGCTAATGCGCGCAGGTGATGTTTCACCAGGATGAGTCCTTGATCAAGTAGGAAGCTTACTTCACTAGATTGGTCCCTGCCTATGATCTCAGGCGTCTCTTTTTACAAGCAAGCGTATTTCGGGCTAACTCAGTGCATTTGAGCAAAATTCCCCTTGTTCCGTTCCGATTTAAATCATGAAATGAGTGACTTTTTGTTTGAGGCAGAAGAGCCTTAATTACTTTCTTTTCATGAGGAAGAAGCAGAATCCTTATAATATAATAAACGAGTGAAACCCGTTTGGATCGTGCCTGTCAATGAAACTATCAAGCATGAAATCCCACCGGCTTTGCCACATTTGAATGAAAAGGAAGCAGCTGATGCAGGTTTAACTGTCCGGACATTAGTTTCGTGAAAAAAGAGTTACATGCTTAGATGCATTCTCTTTACAAGGTTCAAGCAATACAAAAGTTTTGGGGGAATAGCAACTTGTAAGCTAGCCGTCATTAGAAGCGGTGCCCAAAGCCATATCTTAGGAGAAAAAGACATGCTATTAGGCTTGTCCATATATAGTATAGGGAAAGCGAACCACTACTTCAAGACACTCTGATCTCACAGGATCCTTAAGATAAAGGTACAAGATGTAGACTATCTTATCTAGTGATAATTTAGTTTAATATGAGGCCTGGTATAAAAATACCTAAGCGGAATGTCGGTCTTAGAACTTCAGTCGGATAGAGGATCAGTCTTCAATTAAAGTTTTATAGGTTCTCCTAATCCAATTAAATTCTGCCCTTGCATGCATGGTTTGGCCCAAAAGTAAAAGTAATGGCTACCATATCCCATTCAAAAGCTTCTCAAACTAAAGCGAGGAGACCAGACCTCAACCATCTAAACCTAAAAGGTAAGAAAGGCGCTTGCTACGTACGTGATACTGTGTAGTAGGTCTTCTTCCATACAGCAAAAGCCTCTCACCCTCAATCCTAGGCTGAATAGCATCTAAAACAGCTGAAGTGAAAGACGAGAAGGAGCTTTTTCTCACTAAATAGGCGAAGTAGGAAAGGCTAGCCCCTGATCTAAGAATGCAAGCCGTAGTCTCGCTAGTATGAAATGGTCACCTGTAACTTGAGTTTAAATTCACTTTCCTTCTGAGACCTTACGCTTCGGCAAGAGAAAGGAAGGTATAGCTGGCTCGTCAATCAGAAGTAGGATCCTTTTACAAAAGCTACGGTAATGCGTGAACTCAGGAAAGAGCCGAAATTGACTCCACCCAGTAATTCCATTACACTGTTTAAGGACTGTTCATTAACCGTATGATATACTTTCTACAGAAAAGTAAAGTAGGTAGCACAGGTGGGCCTATTCATGCGCTTTCTAGTACCCTGCTCCTTTCTTTGGTAGAACTGCGGCTTGCATTCTTCTTTCCGCGAGTCGGGGGCTTCGCATCTTACTCTGTCTTTTTTTCCTCTTACTCTCCTTTCTTTGCTTTTACGATGAGGCACTTGCTTTGAATCAGTAGGAGTGGCTTTCTGCTTTATTTCAGCCCACAAACCCATTCCATTTCGCGGGATCCATTAGAGCAGAGCCTCAACCCAAAGACAATAGTAGTGAATTTAAGAACTTTCGATGCTAAGCCAGCACCCTAGAGGGCAGCGGCTAGTGTATTCGACCCTTATAATATGAAAGCGCCTACGCACGTTCACATCTTTCGAGCCTTCCATAAGAAATCCTATCCCAAAGGCCAAGGCCGACGTTGATAGCACATTAAGCTTCTAAAACAGCTAATGCTCTTCCTTTTGCTTTAAGGAGACACACTTCCAATTGATGATTGGCCAGAAAAAACAGAGTGCCGCTAAATCAAGACGGGTGGACCCGCTTTCTATATGCTTCAGTCAATGTAGGTGCGACTTATTGATCTAATACGCTTTCATTAGTGTTAAAGTCAGTAAATCTGAAACGGTTGGTTAATTTACCAAAAAGAAAATAATTTCTTTTTGCGATCATACCTGAATAACATCTATGTGCCTTAAAAGAGGAGAAAGGCAGTTTCAATGTTCCCAAAGCTTATCTATAGGAGTTTGGGCGAGGCACTTAGTCTATAAAGACGCTCTCTTTTACCTCTTTTTCTTGTAATTTGTACTCTTATTCTTACTCAAAAAAGGAGACGTGTAAAGCATATGGATAGGTCTGTCCTAGCTCCACCCAGGAAGATTCTTTCTTTGTTATTTGAAAATTTTATAATTATCTTATATAAGTCTAAGTTATAAGTAAAAATGAAAACAACCGCGAACAAAGTGACAGGAAAGCAAAGTCAAGGCGCGAAGCAGGTTAAATTAACAATTATCGAAATTGGATTTACTTGTATGCATGGTATTGAGTTTGAGAAAGTCGTAAATGAGTGAAATAAGTCAGTGTGTTGGCGAGCGTCTTTCTTTTCATATGCATGAAAGAAAGAAAAAGCATCCCATTTAAGGCGGATCGGATCTTGCAGGACCAGCATTTCATATGCCGAAATTTGCACAAAAGTGACAATATAAGCGAGAAGTTTACCTTCTAGAGGAGAAGCGTGGATCACAAACGCTATCCTCAAGTGATAAATTTCTTGTGAACACGCCCTTGCGTTTTTAATTGCAGTCATCAATCTTTTTTAATCTCCGAATCATATAATCATAGGCATAAAGTTTGGAAGTTCGGTGTTTGAGTTAATCAGCTAGCTAAAGAGGGAAGACCACCCAACCAAGTGAATCGAAGCCCACTCCACGAACCACGTTCAATGTTAAATAAAGTCAGCAATCTACTTGGCATTAATTTGGAAATGTAAGCATCGGCGGAAATGGAATGTATTGATCCAAATTTAATCTCTATTTTATTTTTAGCTTTAATTAGGTTTGGAAAAGACCATATAAGTCTGTTTGATTTGAACAGTTTGCGTGTAAACACACCAGAGGTTTGGTCTTACTTGCTCGCAGGTTGAGTATAGAAAGCATGTCAAATGAAAAGCTCAGCTCGGGGTCATCTTTGATGTCAAACCTTGCACGGCAGTCTTAAAGTAAAGCTTTTAATCAGTTATAGCAATGCTTCTTGTCTTTTAAGGAAGGCGAAACGATGGGGTTTAAAATGAGAGTAAAGCCTAACTGAAACTCAAAGGCAATGAAAAGAAGGAACAATCTTACAAACAAAGCAAAGTCTTATAAAGATGGGAATTATCTAACCCTATGCATACCTCATAGCATAGGGATGTCCAGTAAAAGAAGCTATCTTACGCTTTGCTTTAAAGTTTAGATATGAAGCGAGCAACTCCATTGCTGCAGACGGTTGGAATGCGAGGGCTTATAATGCCATAGAAACCGCATCAAAATAAAAATAAAGTAGTTTATAGGAGCCAAAGCATCAATTAGACTTACGCTGGTTGAAGCTATAAAGAGCTTACTTCTCGGAATAAACTAAAGAAAGCCCAGTCCCGGTTGTGACTACGTTGGTTAGGGTGAAGATCAATTTGATTCTTAGCAAGGTGGAGAATATAGTCAGAACTCATTTTGATATCATTAGGCTTATGCCCGAAGACTGTAGGTTCAAAGAGGACTTCCTACGTATAAAGCCTCGCAGGAACTCCGCTTGATGAGTGGCTAGCGTGAAGTCATCTTTGATCTTTCTGCTTCGTTGTCATCGAGCTATGACAAAGGCTTAGAAGCCGCTTTGCTTTTGCCTTTGCTTTGGATTGGAAGGTATGTCCGTTAGGCTCAATGGTGGCAGTAAGGCCGAGAATGATTCTACCTCTCTCTTTTGTTATCATCAGCAAAAAATAAAAAGGAAAAGAGGGATCCTCAGCTGGATCACGCTGAAAAGCTAGTTCTTGTTGCTTCCAAGTAGAACTTTTTCTCGTTAACGTTAATAAGAATATAAAGGAAATGTTTAAAGCGCATAGCTAACCTTAACTGCTGAAGCGGGAGCAAGAACCCTATATATGTGTATACAAAGGAGTACCTCAGGAGGAAGCTCCCAGAGATCGGGGGTCGTATAAAAGAGAGAAAGAGGTTACCGCTTGCTCATCAGGGATTCGTCCTGACGAAATGAGTGCATTGGCATGTTTACTATTGATGGCTTTTATATCTTAGATTTCCCCAGTGGAACGTCCAATATGTTCAGTATAGAAGACTTACTTTTGGGTGAGGTATGGGCTCTGCCCTTTTGACTACGACTTACGCTAGCTATCGAGTAAATTCTTCTCCTCTTCACTAAGACTCGAGCCAACCTCTGTATCGACGCACGGATAGATCCAACATAGGCTAGTAGGTTACCATCCTTTTTCCAATATTCTTTCCTTGCTTGTAAACTAAAAATAAATAAAGAGAGCCATTCACCACTTACGGAGGATGGATAGGATGATTTTCTTTCTTTTGCAGAATGAGCCCGAGGATGGGTCTGAATTGAAAGTACTTGCTTATTTGTTTTAGTGGTAGGAGTCCGAGTAAAAATCAAAGAACAAAGAGGAAGGGCTCGTAACAACTGCACGCGCTTCCTAAGAAGAGAGCGTACCCGCAACTTTAGCCTTAAGCGACGAGCGCGGACGAGGTAAATTATAGAATAGAAGTGCTGTAACTAATGAATGCAATGGGACAAAGTTTCCTCATGCCACGAGAAGGTTCTGGAGAGCTCGCAGATTATGTAACTAGACAAGTAGGGATAGGAGGAAGACAAGACTAAGAAGGATAGAAGTGAACGCGCAAAATTAGTTCTAGCTTCCATTTCATTTCGTCGCGATACGCCTTTGAAGAAGCAGCAAAGATCTTGCATCTCTTTCTCAGGATACGCATCGTTTAGGGTCTGCTCGTCCATCGAGGGAAAAGCAGCTGTGAATGATTCCTAGATCTAGCATTAGAATTTAGACCTTTTTGTCAAAGGGAGATCCAACGTTTCAAGAGCAGGAGTGATCAAGTCTTATTCTTATTTGATTTTATGTGTAAGACTGACTATGGTGACCGGTTAAAGAAAAAGAAGGAGAAAGAGGGGCTTTATGCCTTATCATTTGTTTACAAAACTACTAATAAAATCTTTATATGGCAGATTCGGGATCAATCCTGAAAGCACAAAGACATAATTGTGTGATAAAAACACCCATAATATATGGAACGTTTAGAAAGGGGTTCTTAATTAACCTAGATATCTTAAAAGTAAAATTTCATATAAGGAAAGATATAAGGAAAGAAAGAAGTGAAAAAACAAGAAGCGGGTACGTGAAAATAAAGAATGATAGGTGAGTAGGCCTCAATCGAGGACCTTGTGTGATCAGGATACCCCTTCTGAAATCCCTGTGCCCAATCTCGAAGAAATGAAATGTCACGTGCTTATCGGAGCCAGAGGATCCTTTTCTGCTTCATAATAAATAGACTTTTTCGTGATTCTCGCTCGAAACTTAACTTGCAGCTACATGCAAAAAGAAAGAAAAGACCTTGATCTCGGCTCTGAGGGAAGTAAAGGCGATGAGTTCGAAAGTCAAATGCGACAAGTTTAATGATGGAGATGAGGAAGCCTTTCGCCTGGGTTATGTCAGAGGTGGCAGGGGTGGCTGAGCTCTTAAAGCTACTTCGAGGTTGAACGGTTGCATTTGATTGAGAATTAACCTTAAAGAAGACCTTTACTTAGGCAAATGCGGCAAACATTAGAATTAGAAAAAATAGAAATAGAATAGGCTCCTTGAATGAAACGAAAGCTAGTGTATGAATTTCCTTAATTGTATGATAGGACTAAGTCTTTTTCTTCCAAACCAGAGTAGAATGGTAAGCTCACCTGCAATCGAGGAAGCTGCCTCTGCCTGAAGTGAAGCGCGTCGATTTCATTACTTTTCTCCTTAGTTTTAAACAGGCCTCTTGTTTTTCTTGCGCTTATAAGCCAAAGTGCGCTCTTACTTCAGAGCCAGCGAAAAGAAAAGTAGAGTACCACGGCAGGGCGCCAAAGACTCCGGATGTCAAGACGTACTGGTATGTTTATACAAGAGTGAAGGTCTAATAAGCCTACCCGCGTCTTTAAAGAGCTAAAATTTTTTTTTCTATATTTCGGCATAGCATAGAAGGTGCCGATCCTGCGAAAGACGCAAACTGATGATGAGGCTTCACAGGCAGTTATACTTTTTTAGTTGGTGGGAGTACACAATTCGAGGCAAGATCCGACAGACGAAAAGGATGCAATCGAAGATGGTCCCATCTAAAGCAGGGTAAAGCTGGCTAAGCATTCGAAGAAAGCTAACTTCATTCTAAAGTTCTTAAATGCGGTTTTGTTGGGTCGACTCCTAATCTCAGGACAAGCCTTTGTGCATTCCGTTGTTCAGTAAACAGAAGGAAGGTTATAATTAAGAAAGCACATGCGGGAGAACTTGCTTGCTGGACACTTTGTGAGCTATAAAGAACCTTGAAGGCTTATTGGTACGAAATGGACGGGGCAAGACTGGAACTCTTCTCTCCTTAAACTCTCAATCTAAGAATGAACCTACCATGCCTTGTCTTAGCGCCTGAGCTTATGTCTTTCTTTTCTTATCGTCCACTAATCGCATACAAGAGTAAGTAGGCTACTTCGGAAGCAGATACAGAACAACTGTATATAAGTTACTGTCCCTTCTTACTATATATAATAGGAAATAAGGAGAATAGTTAGTTCATACGCAGTTAGAGCACTAGAGCTAGAGAAAAAAAGATAGTTCGGGAGAACCCAGCTAACTAACTAGCTAAGGAGCTCGCGGAAGATCCCGTGGAAACAGTAGCTGATCAAGTTGCCAATTACAATTGGCAATTGGAAAGAAAATATATAAAAAGATTCCATTATTAAGGTAAGCGGGAGGATATCCAATCACATGAAAAGGGAAAGAAGGGAACGACGCATTCACAAGCAGGCATAATCCAACAAGGCAGTTAGAGGAAGACAAAGAAAGCCACGGTCAGGCATCTCTTCCATGACCAGCACCGGCCGGATCTCTGACAGCTTTTCTTAACTCAGGGTGGACGACTTCAAGAGCACAAGCCTCCTTTCCGCCAGCCAGAAAAGAAAAAAAGACTTCGAAGATGAACCTACAATAGTCAGGAATTCTTTCTCTTTACTTGTCTTGTCTAATTAAACTGTAACAACCCATTAAATTAAAATTAAATAAGAAAGCAAAGAAGACAGATTCGATAGGAACCAAAGCCATGGGAGAAGCTCTTTCCTTTGAATCGACGATCGATAGCGCAGTCTTATATATTTAGATTTTATAGGATTTCGCTCGTTCCTAATTATCGAAAGTCAATCTTTTGACTTATCCGAAGCGGATTCTACTTCATATTGCTGCCAAAGCGTAGTCTTTTTTTTTTATTTAATAATGCATCTCTGGACTTGATCCCAATCCCTTCTTTTTTTCCTTATGATCCTGCGCTATGAAAAATACCGGTAAACTGGAGCTGGGGCTCGGGCTCCCTTCATTCACCCACCCGTTAAGGAAGGAAGAAAGAGTAAAGTTATATTTTAGAAGATTATCATGAAGATAAAAATGAAGTCCAAGAAGCAAGATTGCCGCCAGTTGCTGATGATCGAAAGAAAGGCCTAAACAAGGTCCCCCTTTTCTTGTCTTGTCAGTCGAGTTACTACATATCTTTTGCCCCCAACTATAGAGCTTTTCGGAATCGGAGTAAGGAAGCTAGAACAATCTAAGCAAATGCTCAGTCTTAAAAGCAGAAAAGGTATAACAAGGCACAAGACAGCAATTAATACAGGCAAAACAAGAATGTCGGAATAAGCAGAAAGAAAAGGGTATTTGAGATCTTTTTTTTCTGCTTTTTGATTCTATCTCAAATCGAAATGAAAACTAGTTTCTTTGATCCCACTCTGAAATTAAAACAAAAAGCAAAGATACAGTACCTAAGAAAGAAAAGCAAAAAAAAGTTCTTATTATAATAAGCCTTTCATTTCAAAAGGAAGTACTTTTTATTCGGCAGCTTAGAATTCTAACTTATGTTAATGCCTTAACGCGAGCACTAAGTAAGAAAAGAAAGAGGCATTCTTATATAGAGTATAGTAATATAAAAAGATATATCATGGTAATAAAGAGTTCTTAAAGCAAATTAAACCAAGCCGCCTCTCAAGACAAGCTTTCAAGACAAGAACAATACACTTCTTTTGACAACAATCTTATACCCGAAAATACAGAAAAAATAACACAAAGATTTACGTATATTAAGAAGCAAGAAAACCAAAGGAAGAAACAATGCCTTAATAAGATAGAAAATAACACGAAAAGCAACTGAAAATCGTGCCAAACATTTACATATATTAAGAAGGATTCAAATAATGAATGTAAAAAGAAGCTGCAGTTACTACTTAACACAGTGCCCTTAAAAGATACTTATGATAAGAACTACTTATGCAAATAAAAAGATAAGTAGAATAAAATGAGTTTCATTCTGAGTCAAAGAGCTCAAGCTGCCCGATGTACGAAAAATGCATAAATCACGAAAACAACCTTAAAGCGTATCTAAAGAGCATAAAGCATAATCAGAGAACAAATAGGCTTACAGTTTAATTGGTTAAAACGTACCATACATAAACTTTAATTCAAGGAAAGAGACCCTAAAAGTAACCTAGGGGTAAGGGGTTTAGAGGAAAGAAGGTTAAAGGGGATAGGTTCTAAGAAGCCCTTGCTTGCCACGAGATAAACGCGCTTAAAACCATCCCCTGAAGCGACTTCGTCTTTGAAAAAGGAAAGATTCTATGCCTTCGAACTCAGTTGAGCAATGATTTGAGAAAAATACAAAGATTTTTTCTTTCAAATCGGTAATTTTTCGACTTAAAATGATAAAATCTGTGATAAAACAGAGTCGAAAACAATATCTTGAGCTGTGTGAGATATTTTTAAATCGTGAGCTCAAGAGGAAGCTTACCTTGTGGGTCCAATTACTTAGCTCTACTTAACTTTTCCTTGTTTTACCAATCTTTTGTTTTGTGTCTTAAGTCTAGCCGTGTTCTGGTTGACATTCTCTTTTCGTGTTGGCTAGCTAAATCTGTCCTAAAGCTCGATCAATTATTTTCTTTTATTTGGTAATGAGTATACTAATTCTAATCTAAAGTCAAGTCATAGCTGCGCTTTCTCTTTCTATATGCTTATTCTGTTCTGTCCGATTATATTCTGTTTTCAGGAGGCTGTAGTAAGCTCTCTTTCCTGCTTCTTTTTCTGTTTCGTTCGAAGCAATAATCCGCGTGCTGAGTACCGTCCCCTTCAGTAAGTCAATGTTCTATACTATGTTCTATACTATAACGGTTGAAATGAAAGCATAATTCCTTCTGAGACTCTCAGATGTTCAATCTTTTTTTAGCCGTTTTCCCGAAGATCTTTCTGATTAATGCGACTTTTCTTTTGCTTATTTATGGCGTTGTTTTTAGTACTTCTAATAAAGCGGATTATCCTCCGTTAGTCAGTAATGTGGGTTGGCTTGGATTACTTAGTGTTTCGCGCCTATGAGTGTTTCGCGCTTTCGTATGCGGAGGAGCTATTCTCCCTCCCTAACCTAATGTGGCACCGGGTTCGGACCGCAAGGAACAGCAGCATGGGAGGACGTCTAATTCTGACTTCTTTCCGCCGCAAGGCTGGCTAATCGTACGCAGCAGGCTCGAAGACCACCTGGTTCAGTAAGGCACATGAGTCCGAACGCTATTAGAATGTGCGACCGAGAC
>VHZZ01047618.1:0-10615 GCA_009801015.1 Silene noctiflora
CAGTAACTGACCCGTTTATGTGTGTTTGTAAHTGCGGTGATCCATCCGGGGAATGGGGAGCAGATTGAACAGGTATAGCTWTGATGCGCGTGGAATGGAGGGGCAATGACCACGTTAGAAGTCTTCCGCTGTGTTGAGTCATGTTGTTTCTTWTGATAAGCGATGTAATCACTAAATCATGTAATTAAAGTTGTTTCGTTATTGTCTTATGATTCTCACCGTTTCGGGAAACCGAGACTGTGACAGTCCCGTACCCGAGGAGGCCCTGGCCAGGCGCCTTGGAGTGTGGGGGTGTTACATAACGCACCGTTGCTTACAATACACAAAAACTAGATAAAATGAACTTTAAAACAGACCTAAGGATAGGACGATCCCAAGCGTCATGGCTTTCTCATTGGCTCAGCCTACGACAAAGGACATGACGATTACTTGCAACAAGAGGGGCGCCCAAAACAGACTGTTTGTGAGTTGTTTCTTCGCTTGGTTCAGGGCTGTTTGTGTGAGTATTTATTGAAGAACATAAAATGAAATAAGGTAGGATATGACTTAAACAATATTAGGAAGCTTGTTTTAGCCTAGGATATGACTTAGGCTAGATCACTAAGCAAGCCTAAGACTAAGATAGTACTCTTCCAAAACACTAAGCAAATGGATAGAGTCATCTCCAAACACTAAGTAATGGAGGTTGTTCAAGCCCAAAGCAAAGAACTAACAAGGGTTTATAAAACCTCACATTTTCATTAACTCAAATATGTTTCTTACATGAGGATGTGAGTTTCTTATATAGAGCCTCACATTACATCTAGGCCCTTCATCTTAAAGCAAATCCAAGGGCCACAATTAAAAGGACTACCAAACAAAAGTATAAAGCTAAAAAGCAAAACAAAACAACACAAAACAGTCCAAGGACTGATATAGGACGTCCAAGGGTTGCTCTTAGCTCTTCTCCATGGTCTTTTATGGTATTGGCTTCTTTTGGGGACAAAAGAGGGTCCACTTGTTGTCATTTGTGCTTTAGAATCTTACAATTATGCTCACCATTTTTCCTTGTAAAGCTTGGCTGCCAAAACACAATATACTCGGCCATATTTGAATACAAAACCGTTTGCCTTGCCATTTCAGTGCACTTTCCTTCTCTTAATCTCTAGTGCTTAAGATTGTCATACCACAAAGATGCATACCCTTTCAATTTTAACACATCAACCTTACAATCCTTAGCATCATTGTAATTCTTAAACTCAAATAATTTCTCAACAACTCTAATCCATTCTAGTAAGTCATCAGGGTTTAGACTACCAGAAAAGTCAGGGATCTCTACCTTGAGATGTTTGTCTGATTCCTCAATGTGCTCTGCTTGGCTTCTGGTGCTTTCCTCTGAGTCTGACCAATCCTCATGGACTTGGTGGCCCCTCCTTCCTCCCACAAAGACACTAGGATCTCTGCCTACGCTCCTACCTGGTGTTTCTCTCTTGGGATCAGGATTTGGGATCCTCTCCATGACAGCATTCAGGGCATTGACCATGACATCAACTGTTCCTGTCAATTGCTCCACCTTTTGTTCAATACCTGCAAGTCTCTCCTAAATCATTGGGTTATTTTAGTATTTTTGTTGTCGTTAGGGTAAAATGAACTCACTTGACTCTCAACCAAAGCTCTGATGATAAATTTGCAGTGTAATCACTCAGGACTTACAGGAAAGTGACTGAACTTGAGAAATTTAGTAAAAATAGTCAATGACCTCTATAAATAGTGAAATTTTTGATAAATAAATTCAATATCTTAGCTAAATTGTGACCAAGTTTGGTTATTTATAGAGAAACAGAAGTATTTTTAATAAAATGAAACAGACAAACTATCAGAAATAGACCAGGTCTTGAGAGTTTGACTATTTAAGGTCCTAACTTGAAACTGAGATGGATATAACTATCAAACTGACTCCCAAGCAAGCACAAGGACTCAATCTAATAATTTAAGAGGACTCAACTAATTAAATTCAAGCAAGCACGAAATTAACTAGAAGAAAATCCCAACCATCTACAACCAGACAACTCAAGCAAGCACAGAGTTGTTTAATTGCTACTACCATGTACTTAATCAGTATCTAAGCAAGCACAAGACACTATCAAGCCTGAATTATAACTAAGACTCAGGAAAGTTAAAAGATTTGAGGAAATAAGAAGGAATTCTCAAGTTTTCATTTAGTCAACAACTGCCTGAAAATAGCATACACAAGGTCCTTATATAGGCCTTATCATTAGGTTACAGCTCGAAATAAAATACATCCAAGGATCAGGGTCCCTCCTAGGATAAGTACAAAGTCCATAATTATTTTACAACTGAAAAATAAAGTAAACTAATAAAAAGCAACACGGTAAATCAGACTGATGTTGATGGTAAAACAGTCTGATAATCTGTCCGGAGAGCTACAAGTAGCATTGGAGGCCATGAACACTATTATGGCTAATATTCCAACACCACCAAGAGGAGGGAGGCCACCATAAGCCAACCGTGGCAGGGGTAGAGGCTGTGGCCCAGCTGGTGGAGGAAGGGGCCGAGAGCAAGGAGGCCAAGATGAGGAGCTACTCCCGGATTCGGAGGAGTCCATGGCTGGAGTCTTTCATGGAGAGCACCACAAGGATTTAAAGGTAGACATTCCCGACTTTCATGGTAGTTTAAATCCCGAGGAATACCTAGACTGGCTTAGGACCGTTATGAGGGTCTTTGAATTTAAAGACTATTCTGATGTTAAGGCTTTTAAAGTAGAAATCCTAAAACTAAAGGGGTATGCATCTCTTTGGTATGAGAGTCTTAAGAACCAAAGGATGAGGGTTGGGAAGGAGGCTATTAAGTCATGGGTTAAACTGAAAAAGAGGCTTAAAGAAAAGTTTATACCTAGAAACTACACCCAAGATATGTTTATAAGGCTTACCCAGCTCAAACAAGACCAACAACCCATTGAATCTTACCTAAGAGGCTTTGAGCAATTAACTTTGCAATGTGAAGTGAATGAAAAGACCAAGCAAAAAATAGCTAGGTTTGTGGAAGGCTTAGATGTTGGCATTGCTAATAGAGTTGGGATGCAATAACTATGGTCATTTGATGAGGACGTAAACTTAGCCATGAGGATTGAGAAATTGTGGAAGGGCCGAGCCACCACCACCTCAAAAACAACCCCCAAAACAGCCACTTTTAAGCCATCCCTTGGTGTCATGATAAATGAGTCCACTCCTTAAAACAAAACTACCACCATTGACAAAGGGAAAGCAATTGAAATCCCAAAGAAAACTACCACCCTCAAAAAATGTTACCAATGTCAAGGCTATGGTCACTTTGCTAAAGAATGTCT
Source organism: Silene noctiflora (assembly GCA_009801015.1). Classification (NCBI taxonomy): domain Eukaryota; kingdom Viridiplantae; phylum Streptophyta; class Magnoliopsida; order Caryophyllales; family Caryophyllaceae; genus Silene; species Silene noctiflora. Next base: position 3,347 of record VHZZ01047618.1, read on the forward strand.
AACCAAGAGAGCTTTTAGTACTTTTGAAGTATTCCATTGGGGAGATGATGAGATACTTGTTAGTGAGGAGGCCGAGGAGGAGTTGGAGAGTGAGGAAACTGATTTGGTGATGCCGGATGCGGGCCTTAGCTTGGTCACATGGAGAGTTATGCATACACAACTCCAACCTATAGAAATGGACCAAAGACAACAAATCTTTAGGTCTAGGTGCACCATTAAAGGGAGGGTTTGTAACCTAATCATAGATGGAAGATTTTGTACTAATGTGGCCTGTAATGTCCTTATTGAGAAGCTATCTTTACCCACACTAGACCATCCATGTCCTTACAAGCTAAAATGGCTCAATAGAGGGGCTGAAGTTAGAGTTGATAAGAAATGCTTGGTGTCTTTTTCCATTGGAAAAAAACTATGTAGATGAGGCTCTTTGTGATGTTCTACCTATGGATGCTTGTCATCTATTGCTTGGTAGGCCTTGGGAGTTGGATAGGGATTCTGTTCATTATTGGAAGGATAACACTTATACCTTCAAATTTGGCTCAAGGAAGATTGTTCTTACTCCCATACCACCCACAGCCAAGACACATCCACCACCATCCATGCTTGAGCCTTCAAGAGAGGTCTGGTTGATCAATGAGTCCGAAATGTTACATGAACTGAATGGAGAAGAAGATGTTTACATTCTTATAGCCAAAACACGCCGAGAGGAGTATGGGAGTGAGCTGCCTATAGAGCTCCAAAAGTTGCTTGAATCCTATGGTGATGTGTTTCCAAGTGAGCTTCCTAGTGGCTTGCCTCCTCTTAGAGGTATTGAGCATCAAATTGATTTCATTCCGGGAGCTATATTAACAAATAAGGCAGCCTATAGGAGTGATCCTAAGGCCACTCAAGAGTTGCAACAAGAAGTTAGAGAGCTTATAAGCAAGGGCTTTGTGAGGGAGTCTCTTAGTCCTTGTGATGTCCCGGCCTTGCTTGTACCAAAGAAAGATGGTTCATGGAGGATGTGCACCDATAGTAGAGCCATCAACAACATCACCATCAAGTATAGGTTCTCTATACCTAGGCTTGATGACATCTTATTAGTGGGGCTAAATTGTTCTCAAAGATTGATCTAAGGAAAGGATATCATCAAGTTAGAATCAAAGAAGGGGATGAATGGAAAACAKYYTTCAAGACAAAGYATGGGTTGTATGAGTGGCTTGTCATGCCATTTGGTCTTTYTAATKCACCTAGCACCTTCATGAGGCTTATGAATGAAGTGCTTRGGCCTCACTTGRKCAGCTTTGTTGTTGTTTACTTTGATGACATCTTGGTTTATAGTCCTTCCAAAGAAGAGCACCTCAATCATTTGCAAGTGTTGTTTGATACTCTAAGGGAGCACAAGTTGTTTGGCAAGCTAGAGAAGTGTTCCTTTATGCAAAGTGAAGTCCAATTCTTGGGTTTTATCATTTCTGACCGAGGCATTCTAGTTGATCAAGAGAAGGTTTAGGCAATCAAATCATGGCCTATACCCAAGAACATCACGGATGTGAGGAGTTTCCATGGACTAGCATCGTTTTATAGAAGGTTCGTCAAGGATTTTAGCATACTTATGGCTCCCATAACCGAGTGTATGAAGAAAGGGGAGTTCAAATGGGGAGAGAAGGCTAAAAATTCATTCAATATCATCAAATAAAAGCTATGTGAGTCTCTTATTCTTGCCTTACCAAATTTCGATAAATTGTTTGAAGTATATTGTGATACAAGTGGAATTGGCATTGGGGCTGTTTTAGTTCAAGAACACAAGCCTATTGCCTAATTTAGTGAGAAATTAAGTGGTGCCAAGCTCAATTACTCAACCTATGATAAGGAGTTTTATGCTATCGTTCGAGCTCTAAACCATTGGAGCCATTACCTCAAACCAAGAGCTTTTGTGTTGCACTCAGACCATGAAGCTCTTACGTACATCAATAGGCAACATAAACTCAATCATAGGCATGCCAAATGGGTGGAATTCTTGTTATCTTTCAATTTCTCAAGCAAGTATATTGAGGGCAAGGACAATGTTGTTGCAGATGCCTTGTCTCTGCGTTTCATCGTGTTAAGTTTCATGGAGCAACGAGTGCTTGGTTTTGAGCACATGAAAGAGCTATACATTGAGGATTCGGACTTCAAAGAGGAATGAGAGTTCCTATAGAAGGGCCAAATCAAGAAGGGCTCGAAATACTTGCTGCAAAATGGGTTCTTGTTTCTTGGAAATCGATTGTACATACCAAGGGGTCCTTATAGAAGCTTATTGATTAGAGAAGTTCACTCCAATGGGATGGCTGGACATTTTGGCATCCAAAAGACTTATGACATCCTCCAAGAGCAATTCTATTGGCCTAAGATGCTTGGGGATGTGCAAGATGTGATCAAGAGGTGTCCTCCTTGTCAATAATCCAAGTCTTACTTCCAAACCGATCCTTACACACCTCTTCCCGTCCCAAGTCAGCCATGGGAGGACATTAGCATGGATTTCATTGTTGTTTTACCAAGGACTCAAAGAAGGAAGGATTCAATTATGGTTGTTGTGGATAGGTTTAGCAAGATGGCTCATTTCATTGCTTGTAAGAAGACGGAGGATGGAACTAGTGTGGCTGATTTGTATTTCAAAGAGGTGGTCAAGCTTCATGGTGTACCCAAATCCATTGTATCGGATATAGATTCAAAGTTCATGAGCCACTTTTGGAGATCATTATGGATGCTACTCAAGACTAGGCTCCTATTTAGCACCTCCCATCACACCCAAACTGATGGTAAAACTGTGGTGAGTAAAAAGACCCTAGGGAGGATCTTAAGATGCACGGTTTCTAAGTCATTAAAGGATTGGGACCTCAAGCTAGCTCAAGCCGAGTTTGCTTTCAATAGGGCTCCTTCTACAAGCACGGGAAAGTCTCCCTTTGAGGTTGCCTATGGCACTAATCCTCTCATTCCTACTGATTTGGCACCTATCCAAAGGAGAAAGGTTTATTATGATGCTAAGAAGAGAGTTGAGCAAATGCTTCATATCCATGCTCAAGTGAAGAAGCAAATTGAGAAGAGTAATGAGGCAATTGAGAAGAGTAATGAGGCATGCAAAGCTAGGTCCAAGGGTCCTAAACAGGCTAAGAACTTTGAAGTTGGGGATCTTGTTTAGAGACACTTGAGAAAAGAGAGGTTTCCAGCCAAAAAAAACAACAAACTCATGCCAAGAGCCGATGGTCCATTTGAAGTACTTGAACGAGTTGGAGACAATGCATACAAGATAAACTTGCCCGGAGATTATGGATTCCATGGAACATTAAATGTTGGGGATTTAAGTCCTTATTATGAAGAGCTTGATGATGATAATGTCGAGGATTTGAGGGAAAATACTTTTCAAGAAGGGGAGATTGAAGCAAATGCAAGTAGCCCTAGTCCAAGTGAGCCCGGTTTTGCTCCATCTCAAAATTTGAGGTCGAACATAAAATTCGTCTAAGAACATGGGGTCCAACTCAATTCTAGGGAGAGTTTAGGACTTTTTTGTCGGAGAAGTCATCCAAAACAGTCTCAGACAAGAAGTTATTCAGCAATTCCCAACAGTGCAAGCTTGACTCGGTTTTGAGCAATGTTTAAATATGTCGCTTTCAAGCTTCCTCTTTTGAACAAGCAGGTTCTAGGGATCTTATGGGAGCCTTCCAAAGTCCTACATGATCCCCATGTTGCTCAAGAAGGTCCAATATTTTATAAATAATCACTAGAACAAGCAATCAAGGAAGATAGTACCATTAGTCTACTTTATGCTTTATATCTTTTTCACTTTTCAGATTTGTAAGGTTTGTGTAATGCACCTAGGCTGCCGCTTTCTTGGCTCTTTGCAGCCTCTTTTTTGTCCTTTAAATTTTATTAAGATTGTATGGTCAAGATTGTAAAGCTTGGTCTATATAAAACAAGCCAAAGCTCATGTAACAATCAGATTTGAATGACATTTAAACAAGCTGAAAACTTCAAGTTTTTCACTTATTCTTCTTTACTTAGTGCTAGAAAATCCTCCATTGCTAAGTTCTTGGGGTTGAGTTGGTCCTTGGCTTTGTACTTGGACTCTCTCTTAGTCTTGTTCCTTGTCTAAGTGCTTGGTTCAAATCATATCCACTCAGTCAACTTCAATCAATTTAGCATAGAGAAACCGGCTGTTTTTGGATTGTTTTGCTTCCATTTTTCAATTGTTTATGTTCTATTCCAGATCACCCTATTAATTTCTGAAATGTCGATTTAAGGACTTCAAAACTATCCTGCAATAACAATTGATACAAAAAAATCCCTAATTATGGATTTTTGTAGTAGTAGTATTCTAAACTAAAAATTACCAAGAGTAGTCATTAACAAGGGAGCTTTCAAACAGGTTAAACATAGCCTATTACTCAAAAAACTTTCAATGACCTCTTTGATCTTACCGAATTTAGATGAAATAAGCAACAAGGTGCATCATCTACCATTGATGATAACTTCTATTACGGGTTCATATGCATACCAAAATTTCAAGTTACCAGTCTTCCTAGGCTATCAAATCTGTAAATACACTTTGAAAACATGTCAACATAATTCCTTTGTGTCATTAACAACATCACCCAACCTTGGCTACTACTGTTACAAAAGATTCAACTTAGTCAAGTTCAACCTTCATCCTATACATCACAAATCATAAAAAATTGACTTCTTTCATATGAAAAACAAGTTGCACGCATTAAAACTTACCTACTAATGCTATTACTTTCAGTTTCAAGTAACTATTTTAACAATTTAAAAGTTATAATAATTTATGTGGAATAAAAACAATCATTGCTGCATCACAGCCCACAATAGCAAAATATACCATCAAACAAGTCATCTATACTTTTGATTTTCAAGTATACAAATTACTCCCCCCCAATCATTTGTATGTCTTTCATTAAAATATCTCCCTCAAAGAATAAAAAAGGTAAACAACTGGATGAGACGGAGGGAGKAGTAACATAAACCAAATTTATCAAGGCCTTGTCTTTTTGATAAATATCTTACAACTAATCTCGCTCAAATTTGTTCTTAGGCAAATGAACTAACTGAGATTTTCTACTTATTAATTCATTCCATTTTTTTCGGTTCCGAGTCCTAVCTTTGGAAATTTATATATGAAAAAATAATCTTGATACTGTGTAAAGGGAAGGGACTTCTAGCTGAACAGTTACACAAGAAACAAGGCCTTTTGTTATGAACATTTTCAGAGTAACATGAACAATRACGTCTCAAATGTCAAACGAGATTAAGAAAGGCAAATGAAGTCAGTAAAGTAAGCAACGTTGTATTATAGAGAGAAAAAAAGTGAAACATTTGAGCATGAGATGAAAGGTAAACAATTGAATAAGACGGAAGAGTAAAATACATTATAAAGCCAACACCTTAACAAAAGATTAACAATTTAAAAGTACAAAAAAAAAAGGAAATTAATTGCTAAAATTACAATTAAACACAACTTACCTGGCAGTGGCAACTAATTCCATGGAAAGACATTGTCGCTTAAATAATTCTTAATATGAAACAAACCCCTAACTTACTCACATAAGAGCATGAACCTAAGGTAAAGTGAGAAAATTAACAACAATAAATTGGATCTTGGATAAAAAAACCTTAACTTAAAAAAAAAAAAATTCATACAGAGGGAAAAAAATTGAACGGAGAAAATAAAATACCTGTACCGAAAGAAAGGTAGACAAAAACCTAAATTTAAAGTATTTCTGCTCGAGATCGAGTTCTCATCTTATGCTTTCTCATTGGAAAAATTAAGATTTAGGAGATGTAGATGATGGAGGCAGTTTTAACTTTTAAAAGAGTGTAGAGATAGAGCGACAAGTGAAATGAATTTTTTTCAACTACTAAGGTAGGGTTTTGAGATAAATGGGCCCAATAAGACTCTTGACACTTACATGCATCACAAATGACCAGGTCCGCTAATTTCTCTATGACGCTTTGAGAGAGCGTCAATATATTAAGGGTTTTGTTGTAGTGCCACTATATCCACCATATCCATCATGACCACTGTATCCTCAATTTAAAGCCTCCACCCCATAATCGGAACAACAAAAATCTGGACCGGGTGGATAAGTACCTGCAGAAACATGGGAAGAAGACGGATACCCACCCATGGGCCAAGTAAAGAATGAAGGGTGAGGGCCCTCGGGTGGAATAACACCTTGCCTAGCAAAATGATCATAAATGGGGTGCAAGGCAAGTCTTTGGTCACTTTGGATGGTGTTAACATTAAGAGTAAGGTCTCTCATCATGGTCATCATCTCCTCATTATAGGGCTGAGGAGGAAGGTTAGGTTGAGCACCAGAGGATTGGCCTCTAGGGGTAGGGGTGTTTGGGGTCTCATCTCCCAAGGTCAAAAGGTAACTAGGCCTCTCATAAGAAGAGCTCCCTCTACGGACTTTGTTGGGCATTACATCCTTAAGGTTCTTAATAAGGTCATCCGGAAAACTAAGAGTATCACGACCTCCAACTCTCCAAATCATATTGGGATGTAAAGGTCATCACCGGCCTCTCCCGAAGAAAGTAAAGGTCTCATAAGGGTGGTCTCTTGGTTAAACCGACATACCTTTGTAGCCATCCTAGTAATCAACCCACCCAAAACAATGGAGCTTTTGGAAGGGTTACATTGTTTGGTCAAGTGCACCACAAAGTGATAGGGAAAGTTAATCCCCCACTTCTCATCTTCATCCATATTCAAATAGACCCCAAGAATCACCACCTCGAGCATCCTCACCGAATGATGCTCATTTCTCCCCAAGAAATTCCATCCCATAAACCTTTGCCATATCGGAATGGCGGGATAATGGATGTATTGGGGATGGACATAGTCCCAACTAGTGATGGACATATGAGAAATGGTATCCCAAGTACTCCTTGCATTGTAATGGTCGGGCGATTCTATGGGTAGTTGATCGTGTTTCAAGCCAAAGATATCGGCAAAGGCCCCTAAAGACAACCTATGGTCGGTATTAATTAACCGAAAGCTTACACCATACACAAAGTCCTTCTTTTTGGATTTATGGAATTCAAAGGAACTCAAGAACTCAAGGGTGAGTTCGGGGAAGGTCTTATAATTCATTTGATAGGCATATTTCATATTGTTAGGTTCATATAACCCTTAATTAGATTCTTCTAATTAGTTTATAAATTACTCATTAATTTAGAATAATAGATCTAGTGCATGCAAAAGAAATTAAAAAGAAATAAGGAGAAAATAGATTTATCCTT
>VHZZ01047726.1:0-13134 GCA_009801015.1 Silene noctiflora
AGGCACTGAAAAAGATAGTGAAACTGGGGCAAGAAGAACGGTTCAAAATATTCCATTCTTTCTGAGGGTATCCGGTCTGCCGGTCGATAAGCAGCAGCTAGAGGACGAGAGTTAAGCTAGCCAGCCGCAAGCAAATGTGCTACCCCTTCCCGATGTCGCTGACTTTGATTTGAATTAATGAGACGCATGTGAGAAAAATAAGACATCTTAGTCAAGGTCAAGTAAAAGAAGCTGACTTTCTCAACTCTGGTCGGTCGTCTTTCTCACAAGACTATTCTCGTAGATAAAGCAGATAAGAAAGTCAATGCCCGAATCCTACCCTCAAGAAAGCATCTTTCCTTTTTTTTTTTCTTCCATAAAATATATAAAGTAAAGTCATTTCGTAGACAGTAAGACCCGCTAACTTAGACTGAGAAGACTAGGGTTCGCACCCAAAGTTCAGAGTTCTTAAGTAATTATGTCTGATTGCGACTAAAAAAAGAAGATGAAAAAAAGACTCATCCTTTTTTGGGGGAAATAGTTCACATTTGAAGCTTCTTCTTCCTTCGAGCGAGAAAATTTTATAGGTAGAAAGTCATGAGCAGCTTGAAGATACTTAGCTTTCTCAAATTCTCCCCTCAGTTCTCATCCCAGCCGGATACGCCTAGCAACAAGTTTCGAGTAAGGAAAAGCCTGCTTCGTAAGATAAGAAGGCTTGTTGGTTGAACGGTACGGTAATGTCCACTTTCTTTTTTCGAGGTAAGATCAAGGTAGGATACAGAAGACATTTCTTAGCCAGCAGCTTCTTCGACTGCATCTGGATTATCGGAATCTATAGTCCTCAGCCTCGGAAGCTCTTATTTAGATAAGCATTTTAATCAAGACAAGATTAGAACCCTCTTTTTTTGCCATGCGACGTGCTAAGAGGTCTTTGGCTGAGATGCGTTGGACTGTAAGCCGTAGCAGATGCTGAAAAAGTAAAAAAAAAATAAGGTTGGCGCTTGAGATGATTGGATAGAGACGTCCCAAGCTAAGACGTTGGAAAGAAAATCAAAAGCAAAATAGAAGGCAAGGTCGAGCTGATAAAGCAGGCTTTCCCCTATCCAAGTACCTGTACTCTAATAGGAAAGCCTTCCAAGGTGAGTTGAAAAGTGCGTTTCAGATCCTGGCACATTAAACCGAGTTCTTTCAGAACTTTATATTGTATTGGAGAGTTTGATCTCCTCGGCGGGTGGCTGCTTCACAAACCTCATTTAAGCTTGAGCTCGTTCTTTATCTAAGAGTCCTCAGATCTTCTTTTTATAGTTTCAGAGCTAGGTAACCAACCAAATAGAAAAAAGAGAAAGGAGCAATAAAGATTGTCTCGATTCTGGCTGACATAGGTACATTCAAAAGTGATCCGAAGCAGGTCTCTTAAGGACTGACTCTCCTAAGGGCTAAGAAAAAGCCTCTAATCCTATCCTTCTTCCCATAACCTTTCCGAGCACAACCGTTAAATAAAAGAAATATCAAAAGCAAGTTGTGAAATTCAAGTAGAAGACTCTTTCTCAGATTCTAAATCCTACTTCAGATTGAATTCACTTCATTTCGTGGGCGGATCCTTTTCCATTTTTTTCCATAGGGGCGCATCCACACCCTCTCCTATGAAGAGAAGACAGGCAAAACAAAAACAAGAATGCAAAACATACGAATACCTTTCAAAGCTATAACAAGCCACACCAAGATAGAAGGAAGAAAGGAACGAGGGAGTTGCCTTTTTCACCCAACTAGTCAGGAGCAGCCCTTCCCTACTTATGAGTATAAGAAAAGAAAGTCCCAATCGAAGCAACCAAAGGGAAAGCAGTTTCATAAGCTGCTAAGACGGTTTATGATGCTCTTGGAAAGAAAGGAGGTCTTGCTGAAGACAAAGCTCTTGATGCTGCTTTTCTAGTTCCAATTCCAGTTTCAGTCTTATAATCTGACAAAGTTTATCCCGAGGATGATTCAGATGAATAAGAAGGCTTATTCTGCTACCTCTAATGAAGGGTCTCTAGTCTAGCTTTTACGCTTGAAAAGACTCCAAACACAGCAGTTTTCATAAATTCGGCTGCTTCATCTCAGGAGCAGTCTCTGGTTTCGAAGGTTAAGGAAGAGGTAGACCACCCTTTCTTTATAATTAGAATGAGGTTTTCGGATTCAAAGAGACGCCCCAATTTCAACCCAACTGGACTGATTGAGCCAGGGTCGAATTCTAATATCGTAAGAGATCTATTTAGTTAGTAGATTGGCTAAAATCTCTTAGCCTACCTAGTCCGCCTCTTCTTTTGATTGAGCTAACCTCTGGAGAAGACTTATCATAAGTAAGATAAAGTGAGTTCGAATCTCAAACAAAAATTTCTCATGGAACGAGCAGGCAACGATTAGCATCCAACATTCAGGAGGACATATAGAACTAGAAGCTCTTCCCGGCGAAAGCGATGCAACTGGTAAGGGAGTGCCGAAGGAACGACGCCTATCCTCAAGCGACTCACCAGCTTCTCTTCGAGGTACCTATTCTGATTCAGAAAGTAAATTTTTTTAACTTTACGGGAAAGGCCAAAGACCCTCACGGGCACGGCCAAGAAATAACAGATCAACTTACCCTCGAACCACCCCGCCTTAACCGAATCTCAAGGTCCTTAACTGCGGGTGGGTCAATGACAGCAGTTCCAAACACAAGTCGACTCAACTATTCTCATTTTTAATTATATTAGATAAAGTGAAAAGGCGGGTCCCCACTCTATAAACAAAGAGAAAAGCACTGATCATTAGCCCCAATAAGAGTAAAATAGGGGAAAGTAAAATAAAAAAACGCTTCTGAAACTTTTATAGCGCCTTAGAGATCTAAACAGCCAAGCGCCCACAGGGAAAAGCTGGTTTTTTCTTCTAGCTAAGGATCGAGCGAAAGAGCTGTTGATGTCCTGCTTTCGCATCCTATTCTTTTTCCCCTTTCCTCTGTCTAGTCCAGCCCGCGCATTCTCAATTGATCGTGCTGCTCATTGATTACAATTAAGGGATACTTTTCTTTGTCCTCGGTCGAGTCATTTTCTTCTTCTTCCTTTCTTGGCGTTATGACGACCATGTAAAGAAAATAGCAAGAACAGGTATTTCCGGATTCCACTTTTGCTGGCTTGAGCTGGTTTACCAATGCCCAGGCCCGAAATGAGAAAGATTCACTGATTTAAGGAAGGGACTTTAAGTAAACCTGTCTTGTCTCACCCAAGCTGCTTTTCAACTTCTTATATATATAATATCTACATGTGCACGAAAGCAAAGCCTGGAACCACACATCTATTATAAACTGCGGCTCGCACTATTCCATAGTAAGAGTTGATATGATCCTAGTTGAACGACTAAGAAAGAGAGTTTCCTTTTCTACGCTACCCGCCGATCGCATATTACAATAAAAAGTCAAAACTTGTATCTTTAATCTCACTTTTGGTCCACGGGAGCCGAGGTCAGAGGCAGCCTCTTTCTATACAGTCTTTATACCCATTCTGGTCTTGAGAACACTCATGAAGAGTTTCATAAAAGAAAAAAAAATGAGGCAAAGAAACTGGCTTAGCCAAAGTAAAGAGGAAAAGCCGGTCCCACTCTTAGTCTTATAGGGATTATATTGGTTTCGCGTGCGTGCGCTTCAATTGCTACGTCTGTAACAACTGGCTCTTAGCTTCCTCGAAAAAGTCTCGACTAAATTCTCAAATTAAAATGGTAAACTATAATAATGAGTCAGCTGGGCAAAGGTTTTTCTTTCTTCTTTCCCCGAGGATCTTTAATTTTTTCTATGAAAAGACCCATCATGCGATCGCTTCCTTTTAGTTTAGGGTTGGAGTCTTTTTTCTCACCAACATTCTACTTTTCTTTTTTGTATGTGCTATTTTCGCCGCTACTGATGATTTAGACAAGAAAGCGAGAAACGCGCAAAAGTATTCTACCTTTACAGAGGCAGAAAATAGCTTCCTTTACTGGACATTGGATGAAAAGCCTTACCTACTATTGATATGGTATTGAAAACGAAGTGTGAAAGAAAGCCTGTCATTGATCAAGAAAACATTGGAAAGCTCTTTTGTTCATAAAGCGGAAACTCTCGTAAAAAAGAAGGGATGTGCTCTAGTTTGCGCCCCTCGACCAAGGGAATGCATGCGGGTCTAAGCGCTCATGGGGTTTGCTGTTCATTAAGGCGCCTTCGTTCCTCTTACTTTAGTCGAGTCCTTCGTCCCTAAGAATCCAGCTTATACCAATAGTGTTAAATGTCTTATATACTATCCGGGGAAGTCCCAACGACGACTACATCTGTTCGAGCAGTTGACACAGTATCCTAATCGTAGCAAAAGAGTGGTGTCGTATCAGGAGGAAGTTGTGCTTTCTTATGCGGGGTCGAAAGGCAAGTCTCATTTCTATCTACTAGTTTAGCTTTAGTAAGTATGATGATCAAAGTCTATATGATAATGCGTTTGAACTGGACCACCCTCAAATCCTTCTTTTATCCTTATTAAGAAAATATATAATAATAGAACTCATATTACATATGAAAAGGTTGAACAGCAAGGAGCTTGGCCGTAAGACTCGGCTGTGGATTCGGCAACTTACTTGAGCTAATACGAAAGGTGTAGTTGGTTGATATTGTCGCTGAACGTATGTGGCTTATCCGAGGAGTGTGGGCTGTTGGCGTTTGAAAGTCTCTGCCTACTATGATATAAGCAAGAAGGTTAAGGAGCTGTATGTACTATTTACTTGCTTAGTCTAGTAGATCAAAAGTAGTTCCGGGAGATAGAGATTGTTTTAAAGGAGTCAATGCAGTTCAAGGACGTAAAAGCTAGGACAGTCAGCTTCTTCTTCAAGTCTACATGGACCAAGATGCTCTGCCAAACGTTAAGTAACACACAGAACTCTTTCTAACAGTCCAATGCATCTCCTGCTCAACTACTAGCTGTAGTACTTCCATGGCGGATATCCGTCGCGTTCGTCGCTTAAAGGAAAGGGGGAATTCTAAGAAGGAGTTACCCGAGTTACGAACAGTTAATGTTCCTTGTTTTACCAAACTCTCAATCTGCTTCATCCACTTCATTGTGGCTAACTGTACCTGCTTCGCTAAGGTTGCCCAATTGTCCAAGGAAAAACAAGTACTTTTTCCGATGTTGGAGAACTGCCCCGTTGACCTGTAACAAGTGGTCTTGGAATGAAGATGAAGTAAAGGGAGCGGGCAAAAGCACAGTTTGCTGCCCCTATTGGGATTCGAATCCTAATAACATAACCGGCCAAATAAGAAATCTGCTTTTAAAGAACCTGACGTTTTGGGACATAAATTGTTAAATAAGTAAGATTTTGAGGGCAAAGGTAAAGAAAGCTAACTCCTAGCTCTAAGATCGGCATTTGAGGAACCTAATAAAGAGGCATGCTTGGAATGTCTTTTTCAACTGAGTATAGAGAGAAGGTTTTTTCCCAACCGGGAATCTTTAGTGGAACGAATGAGATATATGTAACGAGCCCAATCTATTGAACGAGTTGGACGCTAACGTAGCAAGAAGTTTCCTGATGAACCAACGCTTTTTGATGCGAACTCTAACCCCCAATTTTAAAGGGCTTGCCGATAGGGTTCCACTGTGCCAAATTTGTGAGCAGTCCAAGGCGGAAAAAGTCTTCTATAAGATAGACTCGCTTTGTATTAAGAGTATAGGTTCCCGAGCGGTAAAGGTGGGATCAATCCTCTTGTCCATTGCATCCAAGGAGGAAATGCCTTTCTTTTGGCTGTCTTTCTTGTCTTCGCTTCACTTCTTGGGCTGTGAATGGTACTTGGCTCGACAATTTTTATGAATCCTACACCTTTCTTTTTAACAGGTTTTAAATTGAAGGTCGTAGGCCATTCAATAAAGAAAAGAAGTTCCATCGATCGGTGAAAGAAAAAGCTTGCTCGAACCCACGCTTGGATCTACTCTTTAAGGTCTAAGATGATACGCGAGTCCAAAGAGAGACTACTTTAGTAAGCGGCACGAGACTGAGTATTGCAGTTTGGTTTCCAACGACCTCGGTTAACACATCTCAGTCCTCTATTTCCTTTGAAAGACGAAACCGAAGTCCAAGAAGCAAGATTGCCTCTAGTCTCTTAAGCAAACATCGGCGCTTTACCTGGATCTTTTCGGAAAAAGGGAGGTATGACAGGAGCACGGCTCTTATAGTTAAGGCGAAAGCTCTGCCCTATAAGATATAGAATCACATACCCCGAGCTTTTGCTTTCTCAGGGCTCATTTCGTATGGCTAGTAAGCAAGTTCATCTTCTTCAGTTATCGTGCATGTGCGCGTGCGTAAAAAAGAGGGCTTATGTCCTGAAAATAGAACCCAAGTCTTCTATACTATAATATAAGTAGAACTCGCGTTTAAAAGTCTTCGTGGGATCCCTCGTTAACAAGGTATCAAGGTACATGAGCTCCATACAGAGTGTTTGGGAAGAAGGTTGGTCACGACGAAACGGTAGCTGGTTGGTCACGAAGCACCTTTTGCTTTACTAATTCGGGAGCAAGCCTAAGTTATGAAGTTTACAGGCTCGAACGCTAGTTAGAGGAATGGCAGGAGGGAATCGACGGCTTGGCTTCCTGCCTGATTGGATGGTTGGCTGACCAGATGGACGATTCGGTCTTGGGGTTAGCATGAAAATGCAAGCAAGCCCAGGTTCTACAGCTGGAAATGAAGCATTGGAAAGCAAGACCCGACCGAGCATTTCGAGCAGAGGTGTCAAAGCCCATTTTAGGAATGAGTCCATACGGCTACTTAAGTAAGGAGACCATACCACGTGCTTCCTCGATCTGTTAAAAGAAAAGCAAGGCTATTTCGAATCTTTATACGACAATTATATACGATAATCCTCGAGACACTCGAGTATTCTTACCGTGCTGGAAAGTGCATCTTTTTTAGCCCTAAAGCATATATTTTGAGACCTACTAAACTTTCCTTTTCGCTTTGTAAACTGTTCATTGTCTTAGCTATTTCACTCATTTACGGGTTGGCACTTTTGTATGACACTTTTACTTTGCATTTTGCGTCATTTTAGTCGACATCTTGGACCCAGTTTTCATCCTCTAATGTGTAAAGCTTCTTTTCTTCTTGGGTACGCGGCGTCATACCGCGCTAAGTCTGCTGCGGTTCTTTCTCTTGTGTTATCTTATTCCCCTCGCCCTTCCTATCCTTAGTACGGGCATATGAAGAGTAGGAAAGTAAGTTGTACACTTCAGCATCTAAGCTTCACAAAAGAAAGATTCTTTTAAACCATTAGTACCTCTCGACTCGTAAAAAAACCACAACCGTCCTCTATAGACACTGATCGATCCTGTTATCGCACACCCTTGTTATCCTGAATTAGACTGGATCCCCATAAGATAATCATCCTTCAATAACAATATCACATCGATCGGTAGACGCATAAACCGCTGACTCATCCGCCGACTCTACGACGCCCTAATTCTAATATATATATGAGGCTAATTACTTTTAGTAAAACAATCCTTTCCAATATAAGGCAATGCTAGCTCGGACCGGTAAGGTAGGGAATCCAGGGAGCTTGATCTAAAAGAACATGAACGTTAGTGATAGAATAAGGTAAGGAAGAAAAAAAATCCCCGATGAACAGTCATTTCCAAAGGAAAGCTCGATTCAAGTAAATAAAGTTGCCGAAACATTCGCCGAGAAAGTCGGTGTGGCAGCTTCAGTTGATCCTCCATACAATGGATACAAAGGTTTCAATTTAAATTTAATCCTTTACAATACCAACCGGGCGAAGGAAACAACTGCGGGCGATAAAGTCTGCCTTTTCGGATGAGAGAGGGCATCAGTACAAGGGAATGCTATTCTTCTTTTTTGTTCGAGGGAGTTTGCTAGCTCGAGCGGTGGAAAAAAGGGATGTACAATCCGTCTTTGGCTAAACCCTTTTGTTATACTATATATATATGTCCGAAAAAAATATATAAAGGTTGATGCACCATTTAGCTGTCTTAATGAAAGGCTTTTGACTTGTCTTTTTCTTTATAATTAAATTATAAAGGCGCTTACCTTAACTCTTATTAGAGCATGCTACTCTCAAACTTATAAACGACAGATATAAAGAATATTCAGTAACCTCTATTTCCATATGACAGCTGGTAAATACAAAGAAAAAGAGAGAATAAGACAGGCTTTACTGTAAATAGAATATCCTTATTTACTTCTTATTATACAATAATCAAAGTAGTGCACTTCGCTCGCTACCATAACATCCTACTCGCTTTCTCTCCTTTCGCAATTTCTTTCTAACATCCGCAATCACACTCGGCGGTTCAACAAATAGAATATAGTAAGAAGGTGATGCCTGCGGGTAGAGGTTTAACCTGCTGACTCACCCCACTAAACAGAAAGCTGCTTTCCTTTATTATTTGATTCTTTAAGGTTTAAGAGCAGGTTACCCAAAAAGCTTACCGCATTTCAACTTGCTCCATCAACAGGTAACTAATCTCTTTAAGAATATACTTGTCTTAATTTTTAATTCGAAAGTTTATAGCTCAGGAAAAGCCTTACTGGGTACTTAGACTATAGTTGTTACTTGTCAACATAACATACATAACACGGTCGATACCTTTTCTTTCACGGGTCACTTTTGCCATCGCTGGATTCTATTGCTCCACCTAGCTCCTCCATTCATCTACTCTAACCACTCTAAGAATTGCTTTTTGTTTGTTTCAACTGCTGATTAGCCGTATGCTTTTGCATAGAAATCTGGTTCAGACCTTCACGATGGATGCTTTGAAGAACCATATTAAGAAGATGTTGTTGATGGTGGGAGAGAACAAGAGCATGCTGCTTTGGATGTCAGCGACTTCTATAACAAGGATTTAAAACAAAGAAAAAAGAAGAAGAGTAAGAAGGTGTGTGTGAACTGCCTAGGAATGACTCCTGATCTTTTCTAACGATAGTAGCCGAATCCAACCCAAAAAGCAGATCCAATCCTTTTGGCCAGCTCCATTTGCCTTAGACCCACTGTATCGGGAGGTAGCGGCAACTCGCCATTTTCAATCATAATAATATAAGTTTTTTAAAGATAAAAGGTTAAAGTGAAGGTCCTTTAGTTAAGCAAAAGCATTACTCCGTATCATGTCCCTTCCTTGGCCGTATTGACATTGACAATATGAATTGTCTTCCTATTATCAAACTTTCTTGTAGTTGGAGAACTAGCTTCTAAAATAGTCGTTAAAGGAACTCGAGCTCTATGTCCTGTAGCAGCTCTTTGCTTCAAGTCTCATTACTTGGAGTGGTTTTCCGCTTAAAGAGTAGCTTTAGAACTTAGAGTGTATTAACTATACTAGATGTGAGCCTTTCCTTTCGCTGGTAAGGTAGTTATAAAGGCAGCCGGCAAAGAAAGAGGGCTATTTCATAAGCTGCCGCTTCCGACACTTTTTTCTAATCCTGAATGAAAACTTTTAATGAATCATGAGCACCTCTATGAATTACTTCCCGTTCTCTTTCATACCCTTGTCCACGAGAGGTGGTAGCCACTAGATCCAGCCAAACTTTTTGGGTTGAGGAATGAGGTAAGGCACTTTTATCAACTGTTAAAGATATCAGAGTAGTCTCGACTAATAGGGGTAGGAAAGGTTATGGAATAGCTTGTTGCATATTAAGTCAAAAAAGTAAAGGCTTGTACACCAGCAGTTACTTAATCTTAGCATAACATTAATGAAAAGAAGAAAAGAAGCATATGGATTAAAGTCCGATTTACCTTTGCATTGAAGTAGCGACACTTGGACTCTGCTCCCATTGTTAAGGGCCTTCTTTGGCAAAAAACTATTACCAGGCTAATATGCAATCAATTGGATCATGTACCCATTCTACGAAGACTCATTGACCCGGCCTGGGATCCCTTTCCTCTTTATCTTTAGAAGGCTTACTCCTTAATCTATCTAGCTAGCACATATAATAGGCTTAAAGGAAAGATGGCCCCACTCTTGTCTCAGTCTAGCTTGGCTTTAAAATCTCTCTGTATTAAAGAGAGCCCTTGTTCTCGGTTCTCGGACGGTCTATCTACCTAAGGTTCTTTATGTGCTTGCTGTTATGTTATTGTTATTAAAGATAAGCATTTTTGATTTTGAAAGGCTTTCGGGTCACATCTTTGGCTCTTTCTTCCTACTTTTTCTATTATTCGTACCCGGCTTTTCTTTTGGATACCCCTATTCCCTTATATTTCGAGACGTTCTTTCGTTTAAACTTTTCAAAGCAGTTGCCTTGGGAGTGAGAATCACGAATTAAGGTTAATAAGATAAGGTTTGCCAAACCGACGGCCTTCCTTTTCTATTTTATTGGTGAGCTGCTCTTCCTTTCGACGCCCCAGCCCATCTTGCATCTTTTTTCCTCTCTAGTACTTAGGCAAGCGATTGGTTCATCAGTGCTTCCGAGAACTCTTCGTGGTGCGATCCTACCAATTTAGTAGTATGGAACCCTCCAGTGCGGAAAGGACATCGGACCTTGTTGACGGGTTCAGCGGGGATGCTTTGCTGCTTCCAGACTTGTGCTATCGCGACTTCGTCTCGTGCTCCTTTTTAAAAGGAAGACTAAAATAAAGAAAAAAGGGGCTCGACCGAAAAGTAGAGGAAAGCGCAGCCACAATACTAACTAGATAGTTCGAGAAAGCATTCCCACGTGCAGCAGTTCGGTCAAAAGAATTCTTGAGCATAACGGTGCAAGGAAATAAGTCAGCTTGCATCTTAGCACAGGAACAAGAAGTGGTCCCAACTACCGATGAGCGCTAGCGGAGTAAAAGTAAAGAAGAAGTCTAGTTACTCTACTTCATATGGCTTAATGCAAGAATATCAGATAGAGGCACAGCAGCCTCACGAAATAAAAACGACCTCCTCGTGTACCACACTTAATCAGGTACTACTCCTGTTTGCGGCAAGCGCGAGGACAAGTCCTGTTGAGGGGCATCCCGCCGAGGACAGCTAAACGCTTTTTCTTTATGATATGAAAGAAGTCAAACACACTTTCTGTTTATGGTCTTGACCCTTATGGGTCTCTTGGAAATGAGGCTTTTGGTTATACCACGACCTATTAAGAAAGAATAGTCTTCAAAGGTAATGTGTCTTTGCTCTCCTTATCGTTATCGGGCTAAGCCTTCTCAACTACTATTTCTGGCTAAACAAAAGAGGATATTTTGTCTCTCTCTAAGAGTCGATTATCTAAGACAAGTAATAAAGATTTATAAATCGAAATAAAATAATAGAATCACCCCTACCTTGCAGCACCCATCATCATCTGCTACAGTAGCTATTTCCTAATTGGCCACTTTTCTTTCCTCGATTGCATCCTTTCTTTCTCTTCCGTTGGATCTTATTTGTAATTAGTCAAGCTACCGCATCCTGCCTAAAGAAAGCAGGATTCAGTGTTCTCACCGTTGGGGCTCGAAGCTCACGAAAGAAATGCCTCTGCTCTAAAGGACTCTCTCGTCCCGAACCACTGATACAAAAAAGACTCGCCAAGTGTGTAACGCCTTTCCATGAAATGAATCTGCCCCTTACTATAGCGCAATTCGTTAACTTTAACTTCGAAGGCGGCTGACAAAGGAAAGGCCAGAATTACGCTCTTCGGTCCGCTCTTCCTTGTCTCGTGGTTCATTTTTTAATCAAATGCTAGCGTTAAAAGTCAGTGTTAAGACAAAGAAAATCCTGGTTTAGAGGTATTGACCACAGGTGTTAAAAGAAAAGAGTCTAGCCAACTATACCCCACAAATCTTATATGGCACCCATCGCCCAACCCCAGCATCCTATTCATCTCTGTCTTGCTCAAAATTATGTCTTTTCCTTTGTCTCATGCACTCACGAGGGCTCATTCCCACTCTCTCTTCTGTTAGGATCCACCTATAAAGGGGCCCTAGCGGGTGCGTTTTGTCGACTTTTTCTCTTTTTGCAACCTGAAAAGGTTTCTTAGGAATAGGGATCCAGCATAGTTGAGCGGTCACTTGTGTGGCCACTTGCATTAAGGATCCGCGGTCTTACTAGCAAGCAGGGTTACACGCCTAGCTAAAGTGGCTGCCAGAGAACTTTGCGCCCCAGCGTGCCTCTCCTTCAGAGATTTCACACGTTAGAGAAAGGCGTTAACAGGCATAGTCCTTTGAGATTATAGGATAGAAGATGGACTCTTGTACTACGGCGCATAGGATATAGACTAGAGTTTCCCATTTAAAGCAGCTTTTCACTTTCAAAAAGAAATTGGATATTTACTTACACTATCTACATCAGTTGGAATTCTTTCCTTTGCTTACTTTGAAACTCATACGACTGCGTCTGCTGCATCTCATACTTAGTTCCACTAGTTTTATAACTACCTTTCCAGTCGAGCAAACAAAGGTACTTAGAGGGCAAGATCCTTTTTATCATCGATATACTACAAGCTGGCTCCAGTACTTGTTAAAATTCTTTCTCTCGCTCACTTCCGAGCCTCTACTTTTTTAATGGAAAGATTGCGCTAGCGTTTGAGCCTTGTAAGAAAAGCATTTTTACCTTTTATGTGCGCTTCAGGATTTCGCTTTATGGGCTCGTTCCAAGTCTTTTTTTCTCGTTTGTTCGCTACGTAACTCCACTACTAACTTTTCTTATTAATTTATATTCACATTAAAAATGCACAAGAGTTTGACCATAGACAGCATTCTTATTCTCAATGAACCACTCCAGTTACTGCTAAATTTTTAGATAGAAAGCTACTAATCTATCGGAATATCCTATTCCTGCAGTTCCATTGCTCTCTTATATACGTATATAAAGTTTTGGATCAGGTCCATCCTTTGAAAAAAAAAGTATTACATTTCACAGCTCAAGCAGGAGAGGACCGCCCATCCACTTAGCTGAAAGAAAGTTAGACAAAAGCAAAAAGAAATATGGGGGAGCGCTTTGCCCAGTTAACAAGAAAGGTAAGTAGGTAATCCAACACATCAGTATAAACGGTTGCAGACCGATAACAAGGACCTTCATAAATGGATGCCCTAATAAAGACTAGCTCTAACTACTAGAATATTAAGGCCCTGTTGAGGCAGGCATATAGTTCATAAGAAAGAGGAGGAGACCGTGACAACAGGTAAATCATCAGGTATGTATACTGCTCAAGAGAGACTTTTAGTTAGAATCTCTA
>VHZZ01047748.1:0-13190 GCA_009801015.1 Silene noctiflora
CCCTGTTGCCACTAGCCTAGGTTAGTTTTAATAGGAATTATAAATATTATTTTTGGTACTCACAACGACGGGTATCAGAAGCTATGAATTGTCATATGCTAGGGTGGAGTTTTAAATTATAAAAAAAAAGGTCAAGTGAATTCTACATAAAATTTGAATTATGTAGAGTTTTAAACTTATGAAACGCGTAATTCTTACATTCGTTCAATTTTAGCACATACCAAAGAGTTTAGAGACTTTGTCCTAAAAAGACTAAATGTTTGAGTTGAAAAATTATTGAATATTTCAAACCAAAGTCCTTCCCACGTGTGGTGTTGAGGTAAATCGGTCAATGAAACAATGTTGTATACTTTTGGCGCATGTAATAATTACACGTATTTCTCTATCTACTTAGTTTTGTTAAAGGCAGCATTAATTTTTATTTAAAAAAGAACGGTAACTAAAATTTATAGTAATCGTTTTTATTAATACCTCATTTTATGCATACATCCTTGTTTTTATTACTTTTTATATCATATTTCCATTAAATTATACTCCCTCCTATTTTATATTTTCTTCCCCTTTTATTTTTCCACAAGAAATATGAAAGGGAATTTGGACCACACAAAACTCACTACCCAACATATCATTGAATTTGGACCACTCATATCATCCAAAAAAAGGAAATAGGGAAGAAAACCTGAATAACCGAAAAAAGAAATAGGGAAGAAAATATAGAATAGGTGGGAGTAATGACTTATATTAAAAGAAGATATTAAGAACACCTAATTAGATGAGAGATGGTCATAAACCTGCCAAACAGGTTTGTTAATGGACTCATTTTTTCCACCCCTTTTCTTGTTTTCCCTCATTCCCAACAACATTCACCAACCACTTTCAAAAAATTATCAAACCCACCTCCAACCTCCAACCTCCAACCTCCACCTAGTCTTCCATGATCAACAATGGAGTTAACCCAACAAGTCAAGCTTAAAACCGCCTCCCTCCTTATCGAAAACCTAACCTCCATCTCAGACGCCACACGCGCCGCCGCATTGAGCGAACTCCGTCTCCTTACCAAACTAGACCCAGATATCAGACCCATCATCGCCACCTTCTCCAACGGTGCCGCCATCTCTAACCTCGCTGAAACTCTCTACTCCACCACCCCTCTCTCCCAGGAAAACGCCGCTGCCATCCTCCTTAACCTCTCCATCTCTTCCAAGCAACCCCTCATCTCCACGCGCGGCCTTCTCCACGCTCTATCCCACGCGCTTTCCTCTCATCGAAGCGATTACTCCTCCGCCGCCGTACAATCCGCTGCCGCCACCGTCTACAGCCTATCCCTCCAATCCGATCTCCGCCCCAAGCTCGGCTCCATGCGTGACTTGGTCTACTACCTTGTTGATATCGTTGCCTCTTTCGATTCGCCCTCGCAGTCGGTTAAGGATGCTGTTAAGGCGCTTTTTGGGATTTCCTTGTGTCCGGAGAACCGGAAGAATGTGATCGACCTTGGCGGGATTAAGGCGTTCTTCGCCCGTGTTGCTGGGGATGGGAGGGTTGGGGTCGTCGAGGATGTTACCGCTGTTATTGCGCAGTTGGCTGGCTGTGATGCCGCTCCCACCGGGTTTAGAAGTGTCGGCGGGGTTAGGGTTTTGCTGGATTTGATCGTTCCGGGGGCAGAGCAGCAGGCTACTAGAAGGGTTAAGGAGAATGCCGTGTCGGCGTTGCTTAAGTTGGTGGAGTTTGGGGGTCAGACTGTTGTGGAGGAGATTACGGAAGTTGGTTTAGACTCGGTTTTGGACGGGTTAAGAGAGGTTGTTTATAGTGGGACTGATAAGGGGAAACTTAGGGCTCAAGGTTTGATGAATGCTCTTGAGACTGGGATGTGTACTAGTATCAAATTTTCGGAGATTGGAAGCGGTTTTGGTTCCAGTCCGTTGTTGGAGTCTACGCATTCTTACTAAATACTATACTAGTTGATCAATGTTTGTTTGTTGATCTTATACACTTACTTTATCCAATTCGTGTACACTTGAATTCATGAGAGTGGAATGTACAAAAGATTTACTCCACTTTGGATTTTCTAACTAATAGTAAACTTGTTACTGATATTAATTCAGATTTCCGAGTTCTTAAGCTTTTGTTGTATTCGTATGTCATTTTAGATTGTTGAGCAATTGTGAAATGTATCTACATTAGTAGGAGCCATGCTTGAACCTATATTATTTGTGCTTCGTTAGACCAAAAAAAAAAATCATTCAGGATCATAAGTTTGCGTTGTGACACGTCTTTTGTGTCTTTTGACTGATGCACTTAACTCTGAATGTTTTTTATATTTTTTGTTTTGCTTCAATTGAAGGAGTTGGTTGGAACAATTTACTTTCAGGGATTCCGTTTTCCAATTCTGTTTGAAGATCTAGCATACATAGGTTTCCTTTGGCAGCCGAAACTCAATATTCACATGAAATGGTTGTGCTGTTCAAATGATGTCTTGTTGATGCAGATGTTATTGCTAGCTTGGCCAGTGAAGTCATTGAGGTGTGCTACTCATGATCTCAGCTCAAAGCCTGTCAGCACTCAGCATCACAAACTGCATTCACGATTCCCTTTATCAGAATAAAAATGATGTTATTCCGTCTCATGGAATCAAAAGTTGCAGGTATGCTGACTTTGGTATCTGTTGAAATATATTTTGCAGACCACTGATATGGCCTTATCGATGTACAAAGGTCTTGTGCGTAGAAGAGTTTCTATTTGAATTTCTGATATTAGTATACAGAAACGTAAACTCGAACAAACCTCTTTTAAACTTAAGAAGATGCTACTCTTTGTCACCTTTCTTTTGGTTAAATTTGTGTTCCTATGATTGTGAGTTCAGGGTTGTTCTTTCCAGGAACAAGTCAGATAATTTTTGCCAGGTGTACTCCTTGTTTAGGGTACATGGTCTTCTACTCTTCGATAATGTGACTGTCGTGTCTGGTGTTTTCTGTGGTGCAGTTTATTTGAGGACATGTTTCTCTGTCAGGTAGATGCAAGAGCAAAACAATTGCAGAATTGCTTCATCTCAGGGAATGCCGGAATGCGGTCAGTTCACCTGAATCATTTGGGACATTTTGAATATTCCTGAAATATTTGTTACTCTTGATACTTAAAATTTTGATTTACAAGTGTTTGTTCCTATTGAATTGTGGATCCTCTGTCCCCACTTTATGTCTTATTTCCTATTCCACCTTTCAACTTCCAATCAAGGATGATATTGAATGAACGCGTAAATAAGAGAGGATTTTGAGGCGAAGGACATGCCCTCAACTGTTACCTGGGCAAGGTTAAACCATATGAGGTTTGGATTCTAGGAACACTGGTTGATAGTAATAGTAACTGTGGTATTTAATCTAGGTCATGACCCTGTATCATGCTCATAAACCATTTTGTAAAGGTTTGGCATGGTACCAAAACCATATTTTGATGTAGTATCGGTGCTTTTGACTTGTTATGATTTTCTCGGGAAATAAAATAGTACTCCCTCCTATCCGCTATTTTCTTCCCCTTTCTATTTTTGGTAACAATTTACTCTTATTTTATTCATTCATCTCTCCTATCACCAAACCCCACCAAACACTTTTACTCTTATTTTATTCATCCCTCTCTCCTATCACAAACCCCACCCAACACTTTTACTCTTATTTTATTCATTCCTCTCCCTCCCCTCTACAATCCCCCAACCCCACATTTTCCTTTATCAATATAATACTCCCTCCCTTAATCCCCGTGCCCACTTGAAAGGGGAAGAAGATAGTGGATTGGAGGGAGTAGTAGTTTTAAGGGAGTAAGGATCCTCTCCATTTCTCAAAAAGAAATGGAGGTCCATTACTTCTCAACGGTGTGGATTAAATCTGGGCTCGATCGGATGGTTGTTGATTTATTTGGAAATAAAAAGATAAATGAATGGGATTGGACTATATAATATAGTAATATTTTAGAAGAGGAAATAGAGAGAAAATAAATGGACTATATAATATAGTAATATTTTGGAAGAGGAAATGGAGAGAAAAGAAATGGAGAGGATCCATTCACGTTTTAAGGTGGGCAATACTTGCTATTTTTCAGAGTTAAATTCCTAGACAAGCTTCTATTCACCCATCACCTTTTCCGAAGTCATCACTATTGCTTTTTGAGGATTATTGGTGACTATTTACAAATTTTAATTTGTGACCGAAATTAAATGGTAAGAATCGAATAAATAAATAAAAAACAGCAAAAATTGAAAGTGGTGAGAAATCAAAGACTAGACCTGTACTGAGAGTGACTGTTTTCATATGGTATTTGAAATTATACTATAATGCTCCACAGTATGAAAGTTGATGAAGGAGAAACATGAGTTTTGAAAGGAATTAAAAGAGCAGACGCCCATCAATTTTCTCACCCACCAATTGAAAGAGCTTCTGACTTTATGCTTTTCTTTTGCTTGATCAACCTGACTTTATCCTTTTCATCTACTACCTTTTAATCTTTCTAAGATACCCTAATTAGAACTCTTTCTCTGTTTTTCATCTTTAGCGGTTTATATGCTCATTTCTTCTTGTCCCAAGACTTTTGGGTTAGTGGTAATTAGATCACCATAAACCACTCATTTCCTTAGAGCATGTTCGTCTATAGATTTTTAACATTCGTATACGGAGTACATTTTAGTACTTGTGTAGTTTCATCATAAGAATTTATAATGCTCAGGAAGTAGATTTTTCCATGACACAGTAAAAAAAATGTTTACGTTCAAGAAGTAGAATTCTAGTTACTTGGGGGAGACTAGGTAAACCAAACATGAGACCGATTTATTAATTTCCATTAGTTACAATTCACTAACTCTTAGATGGGTAATGAATCAAGCACTAGTACAAATTCACATGTCGATCTTCTGAATTAATAATTGAATGGTGAATGCTATAAACCTAAAATCAACACGACCCTCTTATCTTTTATTTAAGATCCGCCATGACCACTGCGCTAAGGCAATTGTAATTAGCTATCTAGCAACCATTAGTTGCCGGATAAAGGTAAATCAATAACGGTATGTCAACTATTACTAACCTCCACTTGTGTGATAACACGAATGAAGTTTCTTACAGCACTTCTGTTCTTTTCTCTTATTTCTCAGCTCATCATTTTCTTTATCGAAACACGAAATCCTACATTGGAAAGGAAAAGGCCATAGCTAAAACAAGAATGTTTTACAAAAATTGTCAATACATAAACGATCAGTGAGCTACAGTTTTCAGCCCGAAGTTAGCATGACAATGTTTATGTTGCATATTTTTCGAGCCGATTTTTTTGGGTTTCTAGTGTTTTCTCTTGAAGATCTGCAAGAAGACCAGGGGAGTTATGTTGCTGGCAACAGTTATCTTTCCTGGGAAAGATTCTCTTGTGGTTTACTGGCTTGGCAGTGACATTTACCTTCAAATAGCTGTGAGGCGTCAGATTTCAGGTGAAACCGTGAAACTTTGCTATTACATCTTTTTTAAGGTCCCAGTTTGCATTAGGCAGCTTTTATCATGGTTAAGAATCTCATTGTGTTTTCAACAGTGTTAGACTGTGTAGATCTAGCTTTTGTTGGTGATTTTAGGGAATCACATTCGTTTGAGTGTAGTCGGGATTCGGTCAAAGTAAAGTGAATCGGAACGCTATAATGTGAGTTTGGGAGTATCACACTACCACGCTCATGTTTAAGCAATTGTTGAGTTACGGGTTTTTGAGACAAGTAAATCAAGATGTAAAATGTTGAATCAAAATTGGCCAAGCATTAATATTGTTTTGTGGGGTTGGCTCTAGTTTGGTTCAGGCGGCCGGCCGGTGGTCTTATATCCTAAGGGTCACTTGGTCAATTTTCTTCAAGGTTTTCGTCCTCTTTTACCTTTAGGCATGGAGGGCAGGCGGCCGGGACTATTTTGCGCACTGCACTTTTAGCGGGTTTGCTTAGTGATCGTGTGAGATTTTTTTTATTTTTTAAATTCTTTTTAACCTAAATATAGTTATTTCATCTTGTCTCAAAACGTGCATTAGGTTGATGACACTTCACCTGTTGTGAGTGCATGAAAATGGATGCTTGGACCATATATAATCATATATTGTAGATGAGATAAAAAAATACAAGAAAATTTGAAAATTTTCCAACTTTGAAAGAAGAAACAAAAAACAAAACCCCATTTGTATTTTCTGTCTACTATTTGCCTAGAACAAGTTACAACCTCCTCTTTCGATCTTGCACATATAATCGGACACAAATGCTACTGTAAGTTATACCGATGACATGATAAAGCAGTCTAGTGAGACACAACATTAGTAAAGTGGCACATTGACACTCTACCTAGCTAGTATAACCTTTTATTACACAGTGTGCAGTACCATGAATATGCCCAAATGTAAAAGGCCAATAGTCTTGGCTTCTGTAAGCCTCCAAGTTTTGGCAAAGTGGAGATGAATCTAATGCGGCTTTTAAAAGGCACAGAAAAGAGAAAGGAGTCTTATCAAGAGATAAAAAGAGACACCAAAGGCAGAGAGCAACTATACTGGATTATTATTTATGAGAGAAAAAGTAGAATGGGCAGCAAAATTGCATCTCAATGTGGTGATTTTAGAGGTTTGTAAAATTCCTATTTTTTGAGCTATAATAGTGGGTGACATACCCACGTGACTTGACGACCACCGTTTGATGTTTTATTGTTCATTGCCTTTATTCCAACACTAAATATGCCCCATAGACAACATAGAATGGTATAGCTCTTCAGGGTTAGAGATGGCCACAGGCGGCCTTCTGTTCAGCTTGGACGGCCTCGAGTTGGGTAACCTCATCCTGAAATGGCCCATGGAAGTCGATGTGCTCGGCTACTGAGGGCTACAACTTATTTTTCTTTTTCTTTTATGCTTTTTGACTTGCTGGAGGTGGGCCGACCCTGGGTATTTAAACCCTAACTCAACTTCACACTCCACCCCGTGACTAGATGTCGATTCGTTTTGAAAATGTAGTCAACTTGTTGCAATAGAGGGAATATTATAATACAAGGTGTATTTTGCTCTTCAACAAGTGGTTATTTTAAGAATGATTCTTGATTTTTCATTAGGGTTTTTCTCTTTATTCTTTTGGTGACTCAGTCTGATTATTATTGCATCTCTTATGCACGAATCGATTGCATTAGCAAATATGATATTAAAATTCCAAGAATATTTGGTAAAATTAAAATGAAGAAGATACCGAGTCCAATAATATAATCACAAAGTTGTAGTGTGACATTTGTATGATGAGTTCAGTTGACAAAGAGTGCCGTCCATTGGTTACTTTGTTAGTCCACTAGCCTTTTTCCCTTTTTCATGTTCTTTCAAACGTTAGTGGTGAATTTATACTACTACTACTATAGAACTATTTCTTCCCAGCCTCTTACAGTACACAAATTCTTGTTTAAGATTGGTCAAATACATTTATGTGGAGTGAATAAGACAAAACAAAATGAATTAGAAAAGGTAAAATATTTGTTCTATATGCCACGTGGGGTGATATTTGACCCGTTTTAACTTAAAACGGATAGTGGCGTTTTAAGGAAGACTAACTGCTTCTACTACATGTTCTATTTTGATATTGGTGGTTGCCCACTTGTGTAGTACTACTACAACCCCTATAGGCTATAGGCCCATTCTCATATACACCCCCATTAAATTCCTACACTAATGCCTTCCTAAATTATGTAATGCTAGTGGTTGAATCCCTTTCCTTTGTTTCATTTATGTTTTGGCATTTAGCCTACTTATAAGTAGTTTCTACTAACCCTTTTAAATAACCTCTAAATGCTAGCATAAGCCAATGCAACTTTTATCTTTGGTCCTATGTGAGCATCTTTATCAACCTAAAACATATTAGCCCCACTTACCCACATTACATAGTACTACTAGTTGAACATTATTAAGAGGGGGAGAAGGGGGTTAAGAGGGTGGTGAAATAGATGGATAGGGAAATAACCACTCAAGATGATGAAAACCCGTCTACCAAATTCGAATTATCTCCTCGGAAACCGCTGGGGGTTGCTGTTTCAGGTGGTGGTGGTGGTGGCGGGGATAGACTCAAAAGAGATGAATGGAGTGAAGGGGCTGTAACAATTTTGCTTGAGGCCTATGAATCAAAGTGGATTCTTAGGAACAGAGCAAAACTTAAGGGACAAGATTGGGAAGATGTTGCCAAGTGTGTTTCTTCACGTTCATGCAATTCCAAGTCACCTAAGACACAAACTCAATGTAAGAACAAGATTGAGTCCATGAAGAAGAGGTACAGGTCGGAGTCTGCTACCGCTGACACCTCATCATGGCCGCTTTACTCCAGACTAGATCATCTCTTACGTGGCACTGGTGTTAGCACACTTGGCAATCATGGCTCATTGCCATTTCAGCCACCACCTCCTCCTCCTTCTCTTGAGCTGCCTCAACCTGGCCCGGTGTTGGAATCTTTTCCCGTGACAACGCCTCCTCCTCCACCGCCTCAGCAGCCTGCAGTACAGGTGGCTGAAAATAACTCTCAGGAGTCTAATGATGTGTATCCCATGGTTAAGGTCAGTGGAATCTCTCCCTTTTTTCTTTTTTCTTTCTCGTAATAATTGAAATGGCTGTCCTTTGTGTCTTATGATAAGGACTTCCCACCAACTAGTGCTCATTATTTGGTACCCAAGATAGATGCATGAAAGGGATGTTCATTTCTTTTATAATGATGGCTTACATTTTGACTTAATTCTATGCAGATACTCCCTCCGTCCCGGTTATTTGTTTACCTATTCCATTTTGGCATAATTCTTAATTCACCGATAAATATGCCCCTCATTTTACATTTAGTGATTGCGTGAATGTATTTCATCCCTTGATGCACATGGCATATGGAACCTAGTCCTATAGTAAATGAGAGATATCCTAGGCTATTACGACATAAAAAGTCCGGTATACCCAACCTTATTGTAACCATGTGTTGAAAGGACATAGAGGCTGTTTCCCACATGTGAGACCGGCCTAAATACTTGTATATTCTTCATGTAATTATATAGTTAATGGGTGGTTCTCATATGTACGATCATTTCAACTAAATTGTGTATCGGATGATCTATAATTGAAATTAGGATAAATTACAAACAACCACCACGTATTTACGTATTTTTACAAATAATCACCACGTATTTCTATTTTTACAAATCACCCCCAAGTTTTCATGTATACTCCCCAATCACCACCGTATATTTGACTCGAGACTCATTTTTCATATTTTCCGACTCATTAATTAACAATTTATATGAAATACCCATATTACCCTTATTGACTTATACAATCCCAAATTAACAAAACATTTCAATCTTTCTCTATTTCCTCCTGAATACCCAAATCAATTAATTCATATGAAAACCCTAAATCCCCAAATCAACTAATTCATATGAATACCTCCACACCAACACCGTCCACCACCTCACCCCACCGGACCCTCTCTCCCCTGACCGCAATTGGATTTTCACTTCGTCCTCCGCCGCCCTTGGATACCTCATACTATGTTGGCTTTGTACGGCGGTGGCGAACTTCGAGCTTGCCCTCGGTTTTTTGAGGTGGAGGAAAAGGAGGACAATTCGCCATGGGTCAAGTTATCTCAACCCGGTGTTAAATTTGATGACACTGTATTCCATAAGGGTGTTATTTACGCGGTTGGTAGGCAAAAGAGGATTACTTCCATTTCTGTTCATCCATCTACCAGGAAAATCAGCACTGCAAGAACCCTAGATAGTTCTGCTCGATTCGGGTGGCGGAAAAGGTTGGTGGTTTACGAAGAGAGTCTGTACTTGGTGGTTCGTACGGAGCAGGAAGTGTTTAAAGTTTATAAGAGGAAGAGACGAGTAATGTGTCGAAAGGAGATTGCTTGGGAAGTGGTTAAGAGATTTGAGGGTGACAAGGTGTTGTTTATGTCCAGGGATCATTACTTTTTTCGGAATGCGTTTAAAAAGTTTCCAGGGAGTATAAGAACTGCATTGTGTTCTCTGAGGCCGCGTTCCCTCAGTATGGGTTAGATTATTGGGAATTCACTCAGAGTGACGATCTTAGCAGATGTGAGGATGATATTCATATGAATTAATTGATTTGGGGATTTAGGGTTTCCATATGAATTAATCGATTTGGGTATTCAGGAGGAAATAGAGAAAGATTGAAAGGTTTTGTTAATTTGGGATTGTGCAAGTCAATAAGGGTAATATGGGTATTTCATATAAATTGTTGATTAATGAGTCGGAAAATATGAAAAATGATTCTCGAGTCAAATATACGGTGGTGATTGGGGAGTATACATGAAAACTTGGGGGTTATTTGTAAAAATAGAAATATGTGGTGGTTATTTGTAAAAATACGTAAATACGTGGTGGTTATTTGTAATTTATCTTTATAACGCTAAAGTTTGCATCAAACGACTGGTACTCCATAACACAGAAGCATATTGTGTAGAGTTTTTTTTTTTTTTTTTTTTTTTTTTTTTTTTTTTTTTTTGAGCCAAATGTGGTCTACGTTCTATGTCCTGTCAAGTTTTGTGGCAAATATCTTTCAAGAGGACTGAGTTATAACATGTAGCAGGAAAAAAATGATGCAGTAGTAGAAAAATTATCAGATCAAATCTCAGACAAGAACAACAATCACGAGAATCACCATCTAGAAACAGACAGCAGCACTCCTGCACTTTACAGCAATGAAAAAGACGGTGTGAATATGAAGAAGAGAATGAAGAGTAGGAAGAGGAAAAGGCGAAGACGAGATGAGAGTAGTAGTGGCGGTGGTAGTTGGGAAGATGTAGCTGAGAGCATCCGATGGGTGGCGGATGCAGTGGTGCGGTCGGAACAAGCGAGGATGGACACAATGAAGGAAGTTGAGAGGATGAGAGTGGAAGCAGAGGCTAAGAGGGGAGAAATGGATCTTAAAAGGACTGAGATTATTGCTAATACTCAATTGGAAATTGCTAGGATTTTTGCAAAAGCAATTGGTAAAAGTGTTGATTCTTCGTTGAGAATTGGAAGAAGTTGATGACTTTTTAGTTACTAATAAATTATGTGCTTTAGTAGTTGGGCATGGTACAACACCACCACCAATTTATTATTATACTTAAAAGTACGTTTGATTAGGGGTATTTAGGAAAGCAAAAGGGTATGGGGAAATTTAAAATGTACTTGTAGTGTTACCTCTATGCTAACATGCATATAGTGGCAAGGGGTTCGTTTTTTATTGGTAAACATGGGAATGTGACGTAGATAAAAATATATACGTATACTATGAATGATGGTGTTGGAACTTGGAAGTGTATGTAACTCACCATTACTTATCCTAGCTATTACAAG
The DNA here is from genome assembly GCA_009801015.1 of Silene noctiflora. Classification (NCBI taxonomy): domain Eukaryota; kingdom Viridiplantae; phylum Streptophyta; class Magnoliopsida; order Caryophyllales; family Caryophyllaceae; genus Silene; species Silene noctiflora. The sequence goes on from VHZZ01047748.1 coordinate 11,361, forward strand.
AACAATGGGTATTATCAAATATCAATCGTAAGTTCGTAACGGTGCTCCTTCTCGCATGCCATTAATTATATAACCTTGTTGATGTTCAATTATTAGAGGTGATTACCTTTTGTGCCCGTGAAATTTACAGGGTATATGCGTTCAGTTTTTTTTATTGACGACCTTTTTATTCAGCCATATGCGTAGTTGTTTTGTTATTTTACTTCCTATGTTTGGTGATATATTTGTTGGACAAAAATGGGCGCACATCGAGCAAAAGCAAGAAATCAATTTTCCCCCTCGTGTTGCTAGATTGGTAATCGACTATAACAACCAAGTAACACTTAAACCAACAAAAAAACATAAACAAAAAAACCCAACCAAAACATGCCGCACACACACAAATATATCAAAAAGAAAAGGGGACATAAAGATATACATGGTAAAACCCTAATGCAGGGAAACCTCCACGGGACTCCACTAAAATCAATAATCAAATGGGTACAATCAATAAGTCTTCCTTAGAACATTTAGACGCACACACATACATCAAGGAACAACCTTGCAACAACAAATCTACACAAATCTCACCAAAGGTGGAAAAACAACAAATTTGTTATCGGGGGATGGCTGCTGGATATCGGACCTCGGGAGCTCGAATCGACGATTCAACCGGAGGAAATGAAGCCCTTGGATGTAGGAATAACCCTCCAAAATTTAGAGACAAACTGAGTTTGTTTGGATGCCTAACAATGACCTCAAATTTTGGATTTTTCTATCTATACGGGTTTCTCTCTTTCTCAAACACCAAACCGATAAGTTGTGTCACAAAGATTACAAAAGAAGCTACAAGTTGATAAGGGTAAAATAGTCATCTTATTGCCCACTTATTTAACTCTATCACATGAGTTAGGACACATAATCCACATAACCTGATATGCCAACCTTAGAAGCCAAATTAAATTAGGCTCTTCCTCTTTATGAAGGGAATGCCTTAACAATATTTTAAATTGTTCATAAATTCATTTTGGGCACTTTGTGTTATTTGATTTTGCTTTCACTTAGCATAGTTGCTTCATTTTATGTCGTTTCTATTGTGGATTTGTGGGCGCATTGTTTTTAACTTGCTTTAACTTGGTACACTTAAACCTTCTTGTTGCACTTATTATATTGATGATGACAAGTCTTTCATCTTTATATTTTATACTAACTTATGAGGTTTGTTAGAGGTGTTATGACAGGTATACAAGGAGATTACTCATGCTCGAAAGACGGCTGAATCAATGTAACAAGTCTTTAGCTAATTGTAAGAGTATTAGACTTGAGGTTACTCGACATTTTATAAGACATGGCAAAATTTTTTTTGAAGCTTGTTTGACACAAAAGATCTTTAAGGTGTTAAATATTTTCGACAAATATTTCTTATAATATGCTCTTAACTTATTCAAAGCAACTTATATTTTGATATAAAAGATCTTCTAGAGCTGTTAAGAAGTTTCTTGAAATATTTTGTCAAATATTTGGTGATATATTTTATTGGAGAAAATCTTTTTGTTACCTAACTTATAAAAGTATTATCATGACAAATTTCTTCTATAAAAGTTGATGTTTGGCATCAGTTGTCTATCGGAAAAAGAGAGCACAAAAAGTTTCATTGTTTTACAAATTGCTTTTCAATCGTGCAAGAAGCTTTAAAGTCTTAGTAGTTTTAGCAAAGTATTTTTTGTGAATTTCAATTAGTTTCTTTTGCAAAAACTAATTTGGAATCAGAGTCTGTCTATCGGGTACTCGATCGAGTACTCAAGGGACTCGATCGAGTAAGGGCCACTCGATCGAGTAGCCTACTTACTC
>VHZZ01047911.1:0-11497 GCA_009801015.1 Silene noctiflora
ACTCAACATAAAAGGAATACAACTGGTGAATCTATCCAACTACGATAAGACTACATATGCCAAACTCGGTGAAAGACGCGTCCCTCCAGAGCACCCATACAAGCTCCCAAATCAACACCTGTTAAGACTAACTGCTCACCATAAAGGATCACCGCAGAAACACAACAAGAAAACATAGACAACACCACACAAGGTCAGTAACTGAAGAACATCAGATTAAACTCAACATACACAAGCACAACCTCCAACTCTAGTACATCACCATCCACCTGATTAACACCGAGGTTCAGTCCTGCCAAATTACCAATCGTAACCGGTAATCCACACCGCCACTAAGGACCGCAGCCTTATCACCTAACCCCGCTCAAAACCATAGAGCGAATAACCCAATGATCACTAATGTGCACATCCCCCTTGTGACGGGAACCACAAGGGGCGAACAAGGGCGTGAAATCATTCCCTCAAATGACTCCACTCAACCAAGGACGCACCCCACACATATACAAACAGAATATTAAACCATCTACACCACCACGCAATACACATAGAGCATCATTCAACAGTACTGAGTAGGAAAACATACCTTTAGCGATCAGCGGCTAGCATCACATCCATATGACCGCAAAACAACCATCTATTCCACCTAACCACAAAGACGTACCCTCATTACTAACGACCACAACCCACACAAAACTCAAGGATGACGGTGATGGTGATGACTTACTTATGCCTGACATACCGGCGACAAGACCGCAACCCGACTCGAGCTTCCATCTACATGGTAGACTTCAAAGGTGAAGGACTAGATAAGGTGATGGGGAATAAAGGGTGTCGACGATCTAGGTTTAGGAGAAATGAGAAAGGAAAAACTGATTTGGGTTTACGATTTCGTGATTTATATTAAAACGATGAACCCGACTTACTCGATCAAGTATGTAGACTACTCGATCGAGTGGCCTCTACTCGATCGAGTCACTGGACTACTCGATCGAGTAGCTCACGCTAGATCGAGTTCCCTGAACCCAAAGGTGCTAAGTCTCAAGGTCCGTTCTAACAAGGATCCCAAGACTAACAATGCGTCTAAGGTCAGTCAACGGGTCCCTAATAGGACGGGTATTACAATTATAAACAAGAGACTGGGACAATCTTTATCTCAGGTCATCATCTATCTGCCAAGACCAGTTTTTAGTCACGACCAACTTTACATAGCGATCTCCAGAGTCACAAGAAAACAAGGCTTGAAACTTTTGATTTGTGATAGTAATAAGCTTATTTCTAATAAAACAACTAATGTAGTCTACCATGAAATTTTCCAATATTTGGAATGATATTAGGCTGTTTTAGTTAATTCGTTATTCATATTTCTTCAATTGTATTGTAAACCCTTTGAAATTTTAACAATTGTTTTTCTTTTATAGCGATATTTACATTTGTTAGCTACTTATTCTTTTCCATACATTCTATTTTATATATTGTATATCATGCTTTAACGCCAAATTCGTGCATTTGTTTCATGGTGAAGACATGTGCAATTTTCAAACCATTACATTTTTTGCACGTGTTTAAACTATGATAATTATTAGAACAAAAATAGAGTATAAAATATTCATATATTTTGGTTACCATATTTGACATGTTAATCATTAAATCAATCCTAATAAAAACGAGAAAAAAGGAACATTCATCAAATGTATTACCTCATAATTTATTTGTTTTTTAGCATATGAGTATTTTTTTTTTTAGCTTTTTACCTCAAACTTCATTGTTTTTGAGCATATGCATATTTTTTCTGAGCTTACTAAAGTTTATATTTCTTTTTTCCGTCAAAACTCAAATTTAACTACGCTTATATGTAATGTTTTTGAGTTTTATTGTAATTTTTCGAGCTTAATGTGTAAATGAATGAATTCGGAAACTTTATAGTAAGGCAAATTGGTGTATTTAATGGATCAAAATTTGTGGAAGTATAAGGGAATGAAAAAAAAAAGATGAAATAGGGGATTAGAAAATAAAATCGAGATATCAACAAAAGAAAAAAAATTGAGAAAAAAAAATATGGTAAATATGAAAAACATATGAATATTATTGTAAGAAAAACAATATGGTTGTTTTTGGCAATATCAGGCCTAAAATGTATTATTTCGAGCGGATAAACGTCGAAATCTTTTCTAAATTAACTAAAAATTACCATTTGTTAGTGTTTCAAACATGTATGATACAAATAAGGTTGCAGAATGCAAAAAAAATATAATATAATGTTTGATAGTAATCTTAAAATAAAACGAAATATAGATAGTGTTTGATTAAAAAAAATATTTTATAAACTTCACAAATATTAAAACCATGACAAGTTTTTTCTCTACATAACATTGCTTACAGAAACATGCCATGCAATTTTATTAGATAATTTATATATTATGTCTGGTGGAGATATTAATATTTTGAATCGTAATTATGTAAAATTGATACATTTAAACAAATGATTGAATATATAATCTCATGCAATTTTGCACGGGATTAAAACCAGTATAGCTATATACACTACACAAAGTCGGCCCAACTGTAAGCTTTAGTATTTAGGCGGTAAAAATCATAACATCTCTTATTCTTTTAGTCAATAGGAGATTTTTCATACTTTCATACTTTCTCCGTTATTCGGTTATTCCTATGTTACTTTACTAGTATAGATCTCGCGCCACTGCGCGGTATATGTAGAGATTTTATTTTTGAGGGTATTATTTAAATCGCCACTTTATTAATATTTAATATTTTACTCCATTTTATTTTGATATAAAAAATTTGAAATGGAAAACTAATCAAAGAGAATTGAGTAAAGTTTTTTGTAGCATTTTCCAGTTACACGTATGTGAACACACTTCGAAGGATTGAGCTATAGCTTTTAGCTTTATGATGTATTAAGTCAGGTAAATCTCGATTCAACTTTACATAGTTTATTTGTGGAGTCAGCTTTAGTCATTTGTGAGCCTTTTGGGACGCTGTTCAATTTTGTATGAACTCAGGTTGTGTCCTCATTGTTTCGTGTTTTTAAAAGTCCAACTATGTGACATATGATTCTCTTTTTGCTGCGAGATTGTTAGGATTGTTATTTTATATAAATCATTTCGCTTCTAGTTTTCAAACATAGTGGTAAGGTCGCGGCTATACCTTCACCTTGCCGTAGACAGGAAACTCTGAAGCTCAAGGATTATGTTATGCCTTTAGAGTACGAGTATTTGGGATAATGAGACAGTTTGTCTAGCTTCTGATATGATGTTTAATTCTACAAGTTTCTGGAGAATTTAATGTCCTTGTTCAATTTGGAAACTCATAGATACCACAAAATGTCATCCACTAACTTTGAAAATGTTGAGAATTGAGATGGATTATTGACTTCAGCCGACGACGTTTGTATTGAGAATTTTTCGAACCATTCACCTATTGCAATATATGGACATCACTATACCTTGGCTAGATGCAACTAGTTTCCAGACAGTAGCCGACCTTTTCATATATATATATTCCCTCCGTCCTAGTCAATAGCTTACATTTGTTTTATTTCCCCTTGCAAAATAAAGCAAATGTACCAAAAAAATAAAAAAAATAAAGCAAATGTAAACTATTCACTAGGACAGAGGGAGTAAGTTTTTGTATTCAGCAAATCCTGAATTTGTGACTTTTTAAGTTTTTAGCCATTAAGTTCAGGTCGACCCAACTCACGCTCATGTAGTACATTGGGTCAAGTCTGATACTTTAGCATTTTTCCGAAATAAAGGAGGATTTTTTCGGTTTCGGGTCGAAGTTATGTCTTCAATAACCAAACCGCTCTCGGTTGGTTTTTTTTACGAGACGGTTTTTAACAGGTCTAGATGAGTGTATTGATGGCCCATTGTGTGCACAGAGACAGCGTATAGAAAAGTACAGACATTTTGGCATCACAAAATCCTCCACGTAAGAATAATAGGTAGATGCTAGATATGATCGTGTGGCTAACACACCAATAAAAACCAACGGTCATAACCCCATAACTTAGCAAGGATAAGCAACTTAGAATCTTAGATAGCAACCTCCACACAAAACTTGCCACGTGGCAGATAGGGTGCAACAAACAAAACCCTTCCTTCTTTATATGATCACGTTACACTCTTCTCACCTTACTTGCACACCATATACCACTTAGCCAAAATCCCACCAACAAAAAACCTCTAAAAAAACTAGTAGTATGGCTTCTACACTCTCTACCCTCTCGGTGAGCGCATCGTTGTTGCCAAAGCAACAACCGATGCTCACCTCATCGCTACCAACCAACATGGGTAATGCCTTGTTTGGATTGAAGGCAGGTTCTCGTGGCAAGGTGACTGCAATGGCCACATACAAGGTGACCTTGATTACCAAGGAGTCAGGAACTGTTACATTCGAATGCCCGGATGATGTTTACGTGCTTGACCAGGCTGAGGAGGAGGGAATTGACCTACCATACTCGTGCCGGGCGGGCTCATGCTCCTCGTGTGCTGGTAAGGTGGTTGCCGGTAGCGTTGACCAGTCGGACCAGAGTTTCCTTGATGATGAGCAGATTGAAGCTGGTTGGGTTCTGACTTGTGCCGCATACCCGTCTGCTGATGTTACCATTGAGACCCACAAGGAGGAGGAACTTACTGCTTAATTTAAGTTCAATTAATTTTGTTGTTGTATTTTCTTTTAGGGGAGAGTACTAAAAAACTATGGATTATATATTCATGAAATTGTGGTTTTATGAGGTATGGAATCTCAAGTATTCCGAACTCTCTGTCTATTATATATGAATGTTAATCTGTTTCAAATGCGGTTTTTCTATGTTAAGGTTTGTGTAATACCTCGGAACACTATTCGAATCTTCTTCCATTGTTACTCTGTATTATATTGTCCTTATGACTCGTATTATAACAGTGTAACATAAAACTCGGTTAATGGATGAATTGTTTTGCTTTCCATTTCCGATACCTCAAACCATGGAAATATTTCCTCACCCATCATTGGATGCAAATTATGATACATGTTAGCTGACGCCAAATTGTTTTCAGCTAAGCCTCTAGTGGTGTGGTGGTGGTTGTGTTGAAAGAGGGAGAAAAAAACCCTCTTACATAAGCATTGTGAGGATTGTTAGAAATCATAGTAGACTACAGCTACAAACAAGAAGCCATAAAACTCTTATCTAGACACATCAACTTCTTGTGAATCAGGATGCCGAAACTTCCCTGTCCTTACAAAGGAAGGAAGAACTCCTAGAATGGCTAGCTCAACTTGAATTTCCGAGTTTCTTAAATATTTACACACCCTAATGTCAGGGCTTCTCGTGTTAGTCTTATAGCCGTTCTCAGCCTCTTCTCTTTGCACCTCATTCTCATTCTTATATCAGACGGTGAATTTGCATTTGTGTCACGTGTGAGGCAGTCTCATACAAGACTCGATGTTCTATTTCAGCTCCGTAGTATATTCCTTTCTCCTAATCTCTAATGCCTGGCAGTTGGACTTCTTATGCCACCCCAATGCTCTAGCTTTTCTAAATATGAAATAATCTTGTTTTCCGGAAGTGTCTTAGCCATAAGTTTCTCGTTCACCTGCTCGTTCAAGTACTCGTCAAATTCACCTGAGTTTTTCTTCGCCTCGTCTCCTTGGTCATTATTCCAACCCATGAAATCCAATAGTGTCATTGAAGATGGCCTTTCCGAATCATCAAACCGTGGTGCTGAGAGACTCTCACTAGATGCCCTTGGTGACAATTTTGAGGCTACCGAATCAGCATAGATGACATCATCAATGCGATTCAATATCGCAGCTGCCAGACTTTCTAGTACTCTCGAGTAGCTCTCAAGAACCGCATGTCCCACATCCTGCAACATTTCCACACACATCAAGTAACTATCAACAACTACAACAAGGCTATCATCTAAAGTTAGGCAATGCAATCTTTCCCCTTTGTCAGAAAACACAAAGGTTGTTTCTGAATAGCCTTAAATTGACTGTTTCCTATCTTTACCTTGTTGAACTGTATCTTGGATATGTCGAGCGAAGACTGAGGAAGTCCCGGGAAGTTATGTTTAAGTATGAGTAGCATAGTCTCCGCCCTTTCTTCAAAGAGTTCTCGCTTTTCCATGCTTACAGCTGAGCTCCACGACGTTTTCCCGTCTTTCTGGTTCATCTTCCTCTTCCAAATCACGACAGAGGCCTCTATCCTGTTCTTCAGATCGAGTACTTTGTGCTCTGATGTCAAGTCTATGGCTGACAGCAGCGAATCTGGATCAAAATATTCATCTGTGATGTTTTTATAGACTGCATCTCCCAAGCTTGCTCTTCCATTCTGTCATTCAAAAATATCATTCGTTTAAGAAGCTGAATAGAAGTAGACTATGAATATGGAGATTCCATACTCTATGGAAAGAGAACAGCAATATGTGGACTGAATGTTCCATCATCGGTATATTTCCGACCATTTGTATCTTGTGAGGCAGTTTCATTTAATATAATGTGAGACCAACTCGTTTAACTGCAAACTCGACCCATATACCCATTATCCCACAAGCTTAATAACAACCCTATTATAATTCATAATGATAGGCTCGGGATAATATTATAATGACAGCGTCTCATACGTGAAAATGTTTTTTTTTTAACCAATAGTACGAAGGTGAGGAAAGATGAATGTTCTTTTGGAACTTGTTGACATACCTTGGGTAGGGACTCAATGTAGCTTTCTGGGATCTCCATTTCAGATAGTATCTGAGCATTGATAGCCATAGAAGCTTTCAGAACCTGGTTGACAGCATCTTTCTGATGTTGCAGCCATTTCTTTGATATGTCCGATAGACCTCCAGCTGGAATCTTCACAGTCGGTATCCACCATTTGTCATTATTTCTTTGGCCGGCCTTCTCAGCCTCGTTTGCATCTTTGAAATCAATGTATGTGAACTCGTTTTGATCTCTGAAGTTCTCTAAACAGTCCTGTTTCATTACAATTGTTTTTTTTTCAGAAAGTTAATCCTTACATTGCTGTAGTGTTAACAGTACTAAGCTTAGGGAGATTAGTTATATGAGATTCTTACAAGAAGCATGGCATCTAGCTTGCGTAAAGCCGGGATGTTAACTAGCAGATCGCTTCGTTGTTTTGTCACCATTATCTGTGCATACATGCAGAAATCAGCTCTTTATTCCTTGAGGTGTCGGAAATAATTTTTCCAGAATTGCGAGGGGGCATCAAATTTGCTAACAATCGATTTTGGATTTTATGGGTATGTGATGATTCTCTCAGACAAAAATGAAGAACAGGTAGGAAACAATTTTGTTACCTCCATTATGGAACCATCAGCTGCTGTTTGTTGTGAAGGGACGAGTTCGACAATGTGATCAGTGACAGATAAGAGCCAATCAACCTCTTTTCTCCACCTTCCTTTCCTTTCTGATGGCATTGGCTCTAATCTCTTCGTTTCTCCAAAAACCGAAGCTGTAACAGCAGAAAATCATTAGTCCGTAAATGAATTGGAATCGGTTGACAGAAATCATTGTCTAAAACTGTCGACACAAGGTGAGAAAAACAAACATTTACAAACCTGCTAGATTAGTGATGGCATTTGATAAAGCCAAGGCTGATGAAACACCTTTACCGCCTCCTGACATGTCTTCTCCCAATAGAAGCTTTGCGAATCTTTCCTTCATCAACTCTATGTCTGAGGAAAATCACATTCCACATTAACATTGTTAAGATGACTTGAACAGTAGTTGAACATACATAAAAACCGAACTCAAGAAATAACTTGTATATATGAAAATTTACCTGATGGTTGTGTCTTGCCATCTTTGCTTAAGCGCGAAACAGGCCCCTTATTAGGAGAAGGAACCCAAGGTGATCCAACCGGGTGCGACTCCATAGAACTTCCACTAATACTCTTTGTTTCACCTGCTGTTAAGTCTACACTTGAATGGTTTTGCTTATCAAATATTTTTTTGAAATTGAATGACGATGATCGACTTCTATCAAATGATAATACCATTGTAATGTATGTCTTTCCTCTTCTTAATTTAATTAAGGAAGAGAGAAAAACATGGTTGTTACTTGTTCGGGTTTTGTCGCTTGATAGGCTATTAATTTCCTTACTCTTTCTAACAATAGTTACGTGATTTTTCGAGTGACCGAGAATAAAGAAAAGATTTAGCAAAATGTAGATGATGTTGTTGAGTTTTGGTTTGAAAGAAACGATGTGTTAGGTTTGTTTTATGTTTTCAAATGTTGTAAATTTGTAATGGTGTTTTTAGGTGGTAGAAATTTTTTTCTTGTAGGTGTTAATAGCAAGAAGACGTGGGTGCATGTCTTTTTTGTTTTTTTTTTTTTGTTGAGAAAAAGTTGAAAATGAGAGAATTTAGGGAAGAAATTTCAACTGATTTTTATATTTTATATTTAATTTTAAGTAAATTGAGGGATGTTTGGTAATACATTCAGCTGTGTCTTCAATTTTGCAGGCTGATTTCTCGGTTGTGTCATCAAATGACAGGTCATTTATGAATTGTTTAGTGCCGCCCTTTACTAATTCTGGGGTTTTAGGTAAATCTAATTAACTGAATGAGTAATAATTACAGTAATTGTTAATTATTTGTACGAGATTTTTGTTTGTATCGTCTGTCGTGTGAAAAAATATTCCTCTTAAGTTTGAAGACCACTAGACGACTATACTCGGATGAGCTGAGGAAGTTTAGTTAAGTTAATAGGTATTACATTCGTATCTATGCACAACAGTTAACAACACTAACGGAGCTAGGCAGGGATAGCAGTGGTGGTCGCCTATGCTAAACAATGAAACAATTGAAAATTTTAGTTGAAATTTTGGATTCTTTTTCTAGTTTACTCCATTACATTAGTAGTTCACCCTTGTCGGAATTTATTTCCTGACGTTAAATCCTAACTTTGTCACTTACTGTTCCCGGACAATTTTGAACTTTTGAGTTAAGCTTACATAACTAGTCACTTAGAATATCAACTAATTCATGTCTTACAATTAACTCGGAATCGTGAATCCGTCGTCGTTATGTCACTGTTATGAGTTAACCTAACCATAGTTAGGAGGGTACAAGATGATGAACCGTCCATTGCATTGAAACTTTATTCCTCATAAGATAGACTATTTTATACTCCGTAGGTGTGTGTGTGTAATTGGTCAAACGTATTACACTAATATTACCTTACTAACTGCTACACATGTAAGCATGCAACAATCAATATCACGGCATGTATTTACATTTTAAATGGACTGCAAAAGTGTTGTATGTTCAAAGACAATTCAGTTTGGTAGAGCTGTCCAAATCACGAGTAATATTTGAGTAATATTGTATTCAAGGGTTAGCAAAAGGTTCTTCGCATCTCATTCTAAACTATATATTGCTTCTTTAATCTATATTAATTAAATTAATTAATATTTGTGTTAATATGTCTTTTGGTGATGTGAATCTGTGATGGTGCCATCTGCCATGCAAAAGACAAAATGTTGAAACATTACAAAATTATAATTTCCCCTAAATTGAAAATTTGTCCTTGACATGTCTGTATTTGGACTTTGTACATGCTATTAAAATATGAACAAAAAATGCTTCATCAAATTTTTTTAAAGAAACATTCCAATCAATTCAAAAATACTTTTCATACTCATATGTAAACAAAAAATTATAAATAAAATACTTTCTACTCACAATATTTTAATTCTTATGCATTCCGAATATTAACTACAAAGTGCATGAATCGAATGCGCATAGACCATGTATGGCATAGTTTGCACTTTGTAGTTAGGCTTTGTATGTTTGGTAAAATTAACTAAAAATGTAGCTAAAATCTAAAAACTAAAAAGGTAGTTGAAAATTGAAAAAGGTAACTGATAAGGTAGCTGAAAATTAGGAGCCGACATAAGGCAACTGATTATATAAGAAAAATGGTTTGACAAACTAACTGAAAAGATAATTGATTTTGGTGAAATGGCATAAAAGGATATGATAATTATTTAATACAGAGTAGTATAAATTTAAGGGGTAAAAAAGGGAAAATCACATCAAATCAGGTACCTGAAATCTCAAATGCTACTCTAGGTAACATTTCATTTCAGGTAGTTTATTTGGTTAAAAAAGTTATTTGTCAAACGCTTACAAAAAAATAAGGTACCTGAAATTTTGGTCAAATAAGCTACTTTGACCAAATAAGGTACCTGAAATGCATTGTCAAGCATAACCTTAGACCTGGCAAACAAATAAGGTCGAGTAGGGTTTGTGTTCAAGTTACATGTAAATGGGTCACAAACCCTTTAACCCAAACCCTACCCAATTAAATCTCGTGTCGTGTTCGTGTTGACCCACTTTATAAATGGCTCATCAAGTCTCGACCCAAACCCGTTAATTTTGTATTGAATTCGTGTCGTATTTTTTGTGTCATGCCAATATTTAGAAAGTTTATATATATTTATGTACGTAGTAGGGGATAAAGAAAAAATAAGATTACTTTATTAAAGAGATCACTAGTGTCGGGTTCGGGTTTAAAGAGGTTAACCCAAATCCGACCCAATTAAATCTCGCGCGTATCGTGTTTATATTGACCCACTTACATAAATGGGTCATTATACATTAACTCAAACCTGTTAATTTCGTGTCTTGTCACATATCGGGTCGTTGTTTGCCCTAGTACATTCCAAGATATATTAATGTTATATATATGCGTGTTTAATGAAACTAATTACATTATTAGTAATCTCTCTTATGTAATTGGCGATTGTCTTAACATTTCAAGAAATATAAAACCTTAAGTCAATTCCCTCAAAAAAAAAAAAAAAAAAAAAAAAAAAAAAAAAGTCAATTGCATTATTGATGGGCGTCTGATAAACAACTAATTGACTTATTTAGATGAGCCCAAGTTGTTTTTTTGTTTTTAGTTAAAAGATTAATTTCATTAATAATAAGTCATACCATATTTATAACGAATTTCAAAATTGACAAAATATAAATCTATCACCACAACAACATCAGAGCATTAATCCCAAAATGATTTGGGGTTGGATGACCTGAATCATTCTTTAAAATCGTCCATGGGTGAACGCACGGTCATTAGCTCGAGCTCTCGGCTGACATAAATCTATCAAAATAAAAATAAAAAAATTAAATCTCTTGAAATTAGCTCGGCTTTTATTTGTTTATTATCTTAAGACCCGTACAAAGTTGCATGGTCATGTATAGATAGTATATATAAATAAGTTATAATTTCTAATATAAGCTACAACATTAATTGGGTTTAAATTTACATCTTATATTATATGAAGTAAATGATTTCTCATATATTACATGAGAATTATGGACGCGATAAATGTAATTAAAATACTTCTATAGCATTTAATTGTCTAGAGTAAATGATTTTTATCTAATTATTGTAACAACAATTTATATTATAAACTAGTTTTGTGACCCGTGAAAAATCACGGGTGTCATTTAAAGTTATGTTTTT
>VHZZ01047994.1:0-13080 GCA_009801015.1 Silene noctiflora
AGAGATGGGGCAGTTTCTTTCAAAAATCAACGTACGGACTCTTTCTCTTTACTTTGCTAAAACCAACTTCTTCTCTTGATCTGAGTGAAAATCCGAAAAAGAACAAACCTACGACACAAGAACTTCTCCCTTAACGCTAACGAGAAAAATCAAAAGACCTGTGTATCCAACCGGCACCAGGGTCTGGCCTTCGACCCAAAAATCAATCAAGAAAAGAAAGGTGACTGCATAGAGTCTTTATTAGGGAGTTGGTGAGACAAGACCTTACCAAGGCAATCTTTGGCCACTCGAGTCGAATGGGCACCTTAACTTAGTTGGAGTCATTCTGCGAACCTAGAAAGAAAAGACACGTTTGGGAGCACACATTAGTGAGGAAGATGAAAGTAAAGTCAAAGACGAAACCGAAACTGAAACAAGTCCCTTCCACTCGGATATGCTCTTTCAAAAAAGCCTTCCCTTCTTAGTATTAGATAAGATATTAGAATGACTTCTCTTCTGAGGTAGGATCGCCAACAAACTCTCTACCGCCTCAGCGCTCGATCCGATCTTTCCTTATAATATAAATTCAGAAAAAGAAAGTAGTGCCAAAGAAAAGAAAGGGATACAAGATGTCGGTTGGCTAGGAAAGCCCTTAAATATGTGAAATCCAATCAAATAATGTAATGTCAAGTATCCTTTGATTTCTTTTTCTTTTTAAAATTCTAATGGTATACTTGAAACGGCTGCTCCAAAGGATCCAATCTGGGGCTCTTTCAACGGAGTCAAAGGAAGCAGCTGGTTAACGTGAGAATGCAAGCGCATAGGGGCTATTGTGTAAGAAAACAAAATAAAGAGAGTGATCCAGACGATGCTTTTTTCAAAATCAAGGGTAAAGCACTCTTTCTCTTCCGACAACTGCACCCAATTAGACTTCTTTCGAAAGAAATTCCCTAGTATATTTAAATTCTCGTCTCGAAGCCTTATATGATATGAGTAGTGCGATAAGACATACGTAGCAAGATCGGGCCTTGGTTAAATGGGACGAACTCATTAGGCTCATGCCCTTCAAATGTGCCGTTAATCGATCAATCAGGGAGTGAGCCATCACTGGAGAAAGATATCCACACAGCCACTAAAAAAAAAGAAAGAAATCAAACAAAACAAAGGAAGAAAAGCACCGGTTATAACCGATCCAAACAGAGCAGCGGCTGGCCCATTCCAGTTAATCCATCAAAGCAAAGGAAAGGCAGAGATCCTTGCAAGACAAGACAAGGCATCTTTCTTTATAATCGCTAGCTTGGCTTTTGACTTACTTGTTTAACAATTCCTATAGTAAATCTCATAGCCCAGTTTATTCTATAAGGGCGCTCCTGTTGATACTTTTGACTCTTAGTTATAAGGCTAAACACTTACTCTAGTTATGAGTTTCGCATCGCAATACGAGGGAAAATTCCAAAAATGCTTCTAATAATATAGGTTCCTCGGGTAGACCTCTTATGTATTAGATCTAACCTACTCTACCTACTACTGTGACTGTCTCTGCTGCATGGACTACCTTGACTTCGTCTTTGTCTGACTCTGATGTAGAAATTTTTTTCACTCTCTTGCCCGCATCAATAATTAGAAGATCACAAGCTACTTATGATATGAGAACCAGAGATAAGAATTTAAGGAAACGGGGCCAATTGCATCTCAACAAAGATAGTGAATCCCTGCATGCATTCTTATTTAGACTCTATGGGCTGCTGTCTTTGTATGGGTATCCGCTGCTGCAGCAACTCTACCTGACGCCTCAACTCTTTAGTGAGCGAAGTGTTGCACGTGTTCATCAAAAGGAAAAAAGAAAGTAAAGCGGTTGGAAAAAATACATGCTCAAAGGCAATTGTAAAGACAAAGGAATTGCGCAAATACCTAAATTAAATAAGGAGAGCTTTTTTATCAGTCTAAAAGACTTTTTTCTGGATCTTCAGATGGCAAAGACTCACTGGCTTCTTCACCCCTAAGACCAATCCGGATATTAACTTTCACATTGGGACCTTAGGAAGAATATGTTCAGAACCTATATTTAGTTGAGTGGAATCCTTCTTAAGAGAGGAAGGACTTTCACGACCCTTTCCTAAGATAAGGGAATCGGTATAATTGGACCAATATTGACAAGATAAAATTCCGAGATCGTCTAAAATTGCTAAAGATGGGTATATAAAGACTGGGAATTGAGGGACCCGCTGTGAGCCCCGGCGGACAAAGACCAAGTGAATTCATTTTACATTATAGGAATGATTACCCCGTTTGGGAGATTTAATACATGCGCGCGTTCCTTTTCATATGCTATCAAGTAAACGGTGCTGTAATCGATGCCAATATCAGAAGCAGGTGCAGGTGCAATCGGGGAAGATGTTATGGCCGAAGATAGGAAAGGTGTCAACGGGGAAACAGCTTTAGCAGATCGTGGATAGAAAGTTCAACTTTGATCTATAAAAGATAGCGGAGTCCTCCTTCCTTGGACAATTGGGAACTTTCACGCTACCTATGAAGAGGCATTTGTGACCTACACGGCAGGAGACAAGCTACGACGAACTGTTGGAATGGTAGTTTTATGAGTTCGAGGGAAATTTGACTGATCATGTCATTTTTTGGAATCAGGATCACCGGCCACTCAGCCTTTGGAGGGCATGTCCGCGGTTAGGCCCAACAGTGGCGGTAAGGATGAGAATGATGTCATATTAGGACTCAAGTTAACATACCATAACCACAGGAAGTATATACATTCGAGGATAAGTAGGCGTCTTTTTTTCTAGTTTTTATGTGAAATATACCCGGGTTTAATCCCTTTTGTTAGCATAATTGGTTGTAGTGACATTCCTTCTCTTTTAAAGTGGAACGGTAGGAAAGAAAGCATGAACGGCAGTCCTACTAACAAAGGGAGAAATATTATGTGCTGCACGTTACCTACATATTGAAGGTGCAACCCGGCTCTCACCCCCTCTTTGCTGTTCGACGAACCACGTCCTTTATATAAATAACTGAAACGTCTTGGTATGAATCACCTGCTTTCAATGGGTGGAATTCTTACGAACATATAAAAGACAATTATCACAGCGGGGTCCGTTATCAGAAACTTTTTTAGTTATACGGACTGGTTAGGTATCCGCAGAGGAATGAAGGTGCTTGAATGGAAGCAGAGTAGCTCCAATCCCCTTTAAGGTCGGGAAGACAGAGGAAGAGTCTGCCGCTTTAGTATTAGTATAAGAATGAAAGAGATTAAGTAATTAATTCTAATTAGCCATAACTGCCTTTTCTTACTAAAGGAAATTTTATTGAATGTCTTTTCCCCTACCATTGAGGAAAAATTGATGTGGCTGCGTGAGCCTTGGACGCAGCATGGGTCGAACTATCTCCGCAAGCAAGTGGCTGCAGAATAGGCGTTGGGGGTCGTCGAGCAATGCTGACCTATACTACTTTACATGACATAAGGTGCTACCCGGGCAACCCATCCAGTTAGTTATCCCTCCAAAGCAAGGATCAAACTTTTTCCGAGGGGCGCTTGTGGAGCATCCCCCCTATTTTCCTTGGCAGTAAGGGAGTTAAATGGGGCTGCTCTTCCTTTTCGAGCAAGTAAATACCCTTAAATAAGAGCTCTTCCTGGCTAAGCTAATGACGTACGCGACAAGCGAGATGGGCATAGCTTACTCTTTTGTTAGATGAAATTCCCCTGCTTTATAAGATCGATGGTACCGATTTCATAACAGGATGAGTACTCACACTGGGTTGGTCACATGCATTAGAGATGCCCCCGCGGTACCTACACCCCCAAGAATACAGATTGAATTCCTCATTAAAGATTTAAAAACTCAACTGGAGTAAGAGGAAGTACTGGCTAGACAAGCTATGTGTAAACGTAGACACAAAATTCTTATCTTTTATAAGAGCTTACTCCAGTTCACATGAAACTCGCTCTGTTAAAAGCGTGCCTGATAGAAAACTGTATGGGCACTCAATCCTGACTATTTAGGCGGGAAAGGCAGCTGCGGCTGATTCTGCTTATGACGATTGAAGTGTTGATCAAGCCACACCTGGGTAGAAATCACCTGTGGTGGGCGAAGCAAGTGAACGAGGATCTTGACTGAAGTACTCCATGAAGTAGCAAAACCGAGACACTCTCATATTCTTTTCGTCTTAAAGAGAATCGCTTTATCTTCTTCTTTGCTCTTTGTTGCAGTACGGACTTGACAAAAACAAGAAAAGGAAAGCAGGGGTGTTTGCCAAATCAGAGTATTGTGCTGACCCAAAACTTTGCGAAAACATTCCTGATGATGGGGTCCTCAAGTCCGGATTCTAGTAGGAAGAAAAGGCATTTGAGGGCCAAAGTTAAGGGATTACGCTGTTCCCAAGCTGCTTTTCTAGGTCACATTTGTCGTTTTGAGAGACCTCGCCTATATTAAAATTAAAACAGGTAGGAATAGGAAGCTCAAAGTTTGATGGAGAAGTCCTTAAGTCGAGCGTTTTAACTACTTACCCCGGTTTTAAAATCCACTTGTTAATTAACGACGTAGCAGAAAAGCAAGGACTTATGGCCCACTTTTCACATATTTATGGACTCAACTAAGAAGGAAAGGATAAAGGTATCCGAAAATAGCTAGCTTTGCCTTTCCTCCAAATACGAAGAAAATGATCCGCTGGATGTGAGGGCTAAGTGTTCATAGCTATCCTT
Source organism: Silene noctiflora (assembly GCA_009801015.1). Taxonomy (NCBI): domain Eukaryota; kingdom Viridiplantae; phylum Streptophyta; class Magnoliopsida; order Caryophyllales; family Caryophyllaceae; genus Silene; species Silene noctiflora. The sequence goes on from VHZZ01047994.1 coordinate 4,691, forward strand.
TTTCTATTTGGCTCCCTTAAGAACCTTAAGGAAAAGAAATAAGAAAGAAAACTCCTCTTATAATCAGCGCCTCGTTCTAAGAATTCCTTTCTTTAGACTTGAGCACGCCGCGTGAATCGCGTCTTTGGGCACAGCACTCTCTTGCCACAACTAGAACTAAGCTTGCCTTCCACCTGTTTACTTTTGAATATCTCGGTAAAAATGAGACCTCATCTGACTTCGTTGTCCTTGGTACCCCTGCTTTACCGATCTCGAGCAATGGTCAAACACTCAAACACAAGGAAGTGAGACCAAGTATGCTTGGGGAGTCTTCTCCCATCCTTTATCGAAATCGAACAGAACATACCGCATATCGAAAGCATAAAAAAAAGGAGGCTGAAAAAAAAGCATTCGTACCTAAAAAGAAGACCGCTTTCTTTGCATTTTCCTCGGTAAAGTTCTTTTTTTTAGTGAAATGGCTCGAGTAAGTAAGAAGGAGAGGAATGAACCTCAGTAGCAGCTGTGCTTGGAGCAGATGAAGGTTGTGATTAAAGGTTATTAGCATCTAAAAGATTTGGAAAGGTTACCTGATTTCTCTTACTAGCAATCAAGGCCCATTCACGATAAGGCGGGCGTAATGAGTTTGAGACGGGTCTCACTTAAGCTAAGATTTTTTTCCACAACAAAAAACTAGCCTCGGCAAACGTAAGACACGGATGAAAAAAGAAAGTCTCATTTGAAACAGCCAGTGAATGATCAGACAGACAAAGAAGACAACTCGCATAATAAGCGTCAAGTTGGTCAGGAGCCATGAGCCATAGCTAGAGACAGCCATAGATTTCTTTTATTCCTCCCACTTGTTAGCATGCTTCAATCAGCAAACAAGTCCTATATAAGAGAATCAAGCCCAAGCAGCAAGTCTTGAAACGAAGCACGTGTTCCGATCTTTGCATCCAAGGCGGTGTTTCAATCCCGGGAAGGAAGATCTTGTCGCTCCTATACTTAACTGTCAAGCAAGTGTAACTAACCTTTCGAATTCTAACAAGCTAGCCTTTAGAGGGGGTGTTGGTTGTTGAGAGCGGGGCTATCTCAAGAAAGTAATCTCCGGAAAGAACAAATCTCAAAATGGGGGCTTACTGAGAAAGACTCTGTCTCGTAAGTAAATTAAACCGTGGGAAAGTAAGTAAACTAGCCAGGTTAACAAGGAGTCAAAGCAGAGTTGACAATCAGTAGTACGTTTAGATCAAAGGCATGTTTTCGCCATTTGCTGTTTTCCTTTTCTTACTCGAGAAGATCCAATCAAAGAAAGATGGGTAACGAACGTTATTAGCTTTGTACCAAGATCCGGAGCTGGTCGAGTCTTTCATTCCCCGCCCCAGGTCTTCCGAGTTTAACGGAAAAGAAGCATATTGTCCTCCATGCATTGAGTTAAGACTCACACCTTTTCTTTACCCCTGTAATAGGCGCATCCCTTGACACGAGGGAAGAGTTCGGTCTTGAGACTTCATCTTTATACTCTACGTGCGACATTCTTTTCTCGCGCGTGGATTAGGAGGACTAAGAGAGCTAAGAGAGCTAAGATTGAGCCTTCTACCCTGTGCTTCCATCCTCCTTGGTCCTTCATTTGTTGGCTTAACTCTTATAAGAGCTTCTTCTTCCTTACGAGTTTAGTTAAGAACAACTAGATGCAATGAAAGGGGTGTATCCGAGAAAAACTGAAAAATACCGGCGATTGTCAATGAAAAGGTTCGACTCTCTCATTGCTAGACTACTAGCTCAATGGGAGTCCTTGCGCGATTGAAACCCCTTAATTGTATTGTGCATGCTATAGAAGTAGAAGGCCAAGTGGCTAAGGAAAAAAGGATACGTTCTTTATTCTAATTCTCATGTGAGCCTACGCCCCGAAACCCCAGTAAACCGGAGTCGGGTTCAAAATGCCTTAGTCCCATGAAATAAAGTCAAGGTTTGACTCGAAAGCTCAAAAAGTAGGGCACTTTTTTAAGGAGATTTGGATTGAGCTAAATGAGTTTCATGTACTGGAGCTGGGGGTCGCGCTCCTTTCTTTCACCCACCCGCTACTGAGGATGGGGAAGGAAGACTGCCTCCATGCTGTTAATAGAGGGGTCCTATTCTATATCTAAAATCTTTTTAAATAAGAATTTTTAATCGCGTACTTAACGAAAGAGCTTGTCAAGCGACACTAACCCTATAATGTCATTATTTGCCTTGCCTTTTCGCCCTAGTATCGGTTAAGGGTAGAAGTTGACTTCTTTCCCGAACAAGACTACCTATTATATTATATATTCTATTACCTGCGAAAGATTAAACATACTATAGTGAGTTGGGAGAGGTTTCCGGGTTAGTAGAGTCAAATGGGCCAAAGTACCCTGTTGATGGGGAGAGTTAGGCCTCTTAGTTGAGTTAATATATTCTTAATCAAGGCACACCCGAAACAGAGGCGGAAACTAGACGATTTACTTCTTGGGCTTCCGAGTCAATTGATACGTCATATCTTTTGGAAGAATTCATTAACTATTGAACCTATTCGCCGCGGATACTGGGGAAGAAAAGCGAAGCATCAATTCCTGAGCACCCTTTAATAGAAGACTGGAAAAGTCAAGAGCAAAAAGAAGCATTTACGGATAAAGATTCACCGGACCTTGGCTTGACACCTCGGCATCCGTTTCGGAAAGGCGAATAATTAAACTTTTTTTTTATCAGAGAAAGAGTCATTATGATTCGCGAGAATCGTGGAAGAAGCGTAAGAGGTATCAGAAAGGATAGGGCCTTCAGTCTTTGGTGAGTGGTCGATCCGATTGACAGTTTGATAAATAGGAGCAATTCGAATAACTCAGAATAATGGCATTCAAGAAAAGGCAAGGAAAGATACGGTAAAGTCTTTGCCCTTTTCACTTGTAGCTAGTCCAAGAAAGTCAATTCTATAAGACATAAGACAGAGCACTTCCGGCTTAAGCTCTCTGAGAGAGAGAGCGACGTCAAAAAGAGGGAAAAGGGATCAAAACGAAGCGGCTAGCGCTGCGAGACAGCCTGCTCATTTATGCTTACGCGCCTAACAACATCCACCTCAAAAGACTCTCTTCTTTAGGTTATGCTCCTAGCCCATATTATATTAAAGGAAAGAAATGCAAAACACTATCCGCCAAATTCCTCCCCCTACAGTCCTCACGGGGGGCTTTCATCCACAATTGCGCTCGCCAATCACAAACCTAACTCGCGATCCTGATCGTTCGTAGTCACAGAAACTGGTCACGGATCCCTCTGTCCCGGGCACCCGGTCCGCCACACCATACATACCGTAATGGTTAGAAATTAGGGTGCTCCAGATCGCTGAATGATTAGAAAGATGGATAAGAATTCCGGGGTAGAAGATTAACTCATAGACTAAGCAATAGTAGTTAGTTGCCCTTCAAATTCTTTTTCTAGCTCAGCCTGTTGCGTAACCTATTCTCAAATTGTGTGCTTTTTGGTTAAAAGAGGCTTTCTCCTAATTTTCTTTGGAATAAGTTGTCAATCCGCGTAATTGGTTTCAATCTTTACATTTCCCTAGGAATTGGTCGGAAATCAGAATAGATTGACTTGCTCATCTATTGCCGGGAAAACGAGAAACTCTTTATACAATATATAATGAGTAAGGGCCAAGATCTTCCAGTCCAGGTAAAGGTTGAATTTGATGATCTGCTGACCTATGGTTGAGGGATTTACATATAGCAGGGCACTTCTTCTCTTTCGCTTCAACAATCGACGAAAGCCACCTTTTTGACTCGTGATGAATCTAATTTTATTAGCAAAACTACTCCTACTTACTAAACTAGCTTACTAGACTATTAGAATGTACCTCAATACCGGTGTACGATTTCACCCATATATTAGATGCCAGTGTTTTCTCGAAAAGCATTAGCCGATACGGAGCACTTATCTGAAATTTAGCAGCAGTAAGTATTCGCGGTAGTGGTACCACTAGCAGTGGCGGCTGTTGATGGACAGTTTGAAGAAGCGGGTGTCGATACAGCTGGAAAGGCGTGAAGCCCTAAGGCCTTTTTACCGGGCCTATCCCCTGTGCTCTGATACCTCGATAGCAAGGGTGGCAGCATAAGTCTCAAGCCTGTCCTATAAAGTGTCAGGTGCGGGTTAGTTAGGGTCCAATTCTTGAGAAAGACTATGTTACTCATCAAAGAAATTTCTTGAAATTCTCCCCCGGAGCTGCAAAACGAACACCTCTATTAGAAAGGTAAATTTGCGACCTTATATATGCATTTTTTCAAGTGGATCAGATCGGTAGAGTGGTCTCAGTTGAAAGCTGTGAAAGAAGTCCGCGGGAATCCAAAACTAGAATTGGCACAATATAGTGAAATGGTCCATGCAACTTAATTTGAATCTTATTCGTCAAGATCGGTGTAAATAATTGCATAATATTGGTCTTTATCCTGCCAAGGCTCAGCCAAGATCGATACGATTCTAACGCCCCTCTTATACTTGTATGTATTAAGGCTCACAATGAGTCTAAGTCTTTTCCCTCGTAGGTTGGGGCCAAAGAAAGTCAACTGTCCACCCCGCAATGCGTTTATATTGAGAGTTTCATAAGAGTATTAAGGCTGTTTACGATTCTACTAGAGAACTTTTTCCAAGTTTTAGGAATCAAATTAGCATCTGCCATCCGAGAATTTCCTTTTTTATCTTAGTATCCTTTACGATATTGAAAATTCAAACAAGCTAGAGAAAGATATGCTCTGAAAGCAATGATCTTGCTGTTAAAATTTAATAGAGCTGTCTCCGAGCCTAGTTAAGATGGCTGCTACCACTGCACTATTCTACTGAACTATTGTAATGCTTGGCGGGCTCTTTCTCTTTCTTCCTAAGGAGTAACCCTGCCCACAAGAAAGGCAAGCGAATAAGATTGTCTTCCTTCCTGCTCATACCTATCTGCTCGAATATAGAAAGACCGGGTAGCTAGACCGCCCTCATTCTGCCCTGTCGGGGTCGAGATAAACCCCCTTCTTTTTTTATAGCTTCGCCCTGCCAACGGAGCACTCGTAGAAGCATCCGAAGGAGCAAGACTGATAGTTGCTGATCATAAAAACAGGTACCTCCCCATGTCCTGTAGGCAAGGTTGCCCTCTAAGCCCAAACAGCAAGAAGAATGTGTAAAGTCTCATTCAAAACCGCTTAGTATTTCATTGATGCTTTCCTCTCCTATACCTATGAATCGATTAGTAACCAGCCATGCTATCCGCTCGTTCCTAGAGGCATTATTGGGAACTCTGACTTTCATAAGTACGCGGGCAAGCAAAGCCTATCACCTGCCTTTTATACAAGTAGGCAAATGTTGAAACTTATGTCAAACCTTACTAGAACTTCTCTTTTGCCAGAGAAATTATACACTAAGAGCTAATGCGCTAATGCTAGGATCCAACCACACGCATACTTTAATTTAAGATTCTATTGAACGAAAGATATTACCGCTACTACTAAAATTTCTCTACTGGGTGGTATCAACAGACAAGCTCTACTATACTAAAATAGGTAAGATCTAAGCTCAGCAGTTCTAGGAAAGAGTCCTACATCAGCCCGACTTAGCAGAGTTCCTTATTTCTAACTTATTCTTATTTTATAAAACTTCATTGGATGTTTTTACCTATTTACTTAGTTAAATCTCATGCAAACCCGCTACAATCTCTTAATACTAGGGCTGAACTAGTAGAACTCCAATTAATGTAGTTTCCTAGTTGGGATGTGATCAATCACAATCGGTTTGATAACTTACTCTGGAAAGTCTTCGATTTAATCTTCCTATGCTATTACTCATCCTACTATGACATAAAGAGAGACAGTGAGAGATACTTAAAGAGCGTACAATAAGTCATACGAGTTCGCTTTCTTTCCTTGGTCAAGCCAGTGAATTAATCTGTGGGAAGTGAGTTTGTTCGCAAATACTCGAGTTAAAATCTCTTTTGTTAGCAGGTAGCTCAACCTCTGGATTTGGCGAAGTAGCTTCTTTCTTTCGTGACTTCACGGACGAACCCATGTTAGGAGGAAGTCTCACCCCTTGTTTCGGGGCTTGGGTTGTTGGTCAGTTTGGACTCCTTCTTTATGAAGCAGAGCTTGCCCTGGAGCATCAAAGTAATGCGCGGTAGCTAAGGGTCTTTTCCTGTGCTCAATCAGATATTCTTTTTGAAAATGATGAGAGTATCTGTAGTTGGTTCTCAGGGCGCAATTCATTGAGTGATGCTCCAGAAGAACAAGTTGCACACGCGGTATAGGAAGCTGCGAGCGTCCAAGCATGCGTGCTCTTATCAGCCAGTTCGAGTGTTATAATCTACCGTATCTTATTCATAAAGATTCATAAAGCAGCTATTCTCAGAGGAAAGCGCGGCTGTTCAAGAAGCAAGCAAGCAAAGACCACAATATGCACGAAAAGGAGTATGATTGCTTCCTTAGAACAACAAGCCAAATCAAGCGCATGAAGCAAGCCTAGTTTCAGAACGTTACAAGTATAAGAACATAACGAGGAGGCTGTTGGCAGGGGAGGAGACAACTGTCTCATTTTATAAGGGAGTGGAGGCAAAGAAAGCAGTCGAAGACATTGCAACCAAAGAAGCAACAGATTGTACAGTGCAGGCGGAAGTGTGCCATTCTATAGTCATTTAGAGCTCTGACTGGATAAGCAGAACCAATCTTGGATAGAAGAATCACAACTCTGGTTGAAGTATTACCAATACAAACCAAACCAGGTAAGAAGAAATAGGAGAATTCATTCCCAGGGGAAGGTTCAATTGAGAAAGCAAGAGCTGGTATAAAGGAAAGAATTTTCTTTGCAAACGCTACGCTCCTCTATCCTGTGCATTGTCGCCTTGTTAGAGGGGGTCTGAATCTAAAAGCGCTTCTTCCCTATCCCTAAAGTTCAAGTTAAGACTGATCAGAACGAAGCAAGTGTAACCGAGGAAGAAGGTTTACCGGATGCGGTGGCGGATACCGGGGCTTGGGAACGAAGAAGTGGGTTTGGGTTGTGGGATCAAGGAAACAATTCTTGAGACATCTACAGGGCTCTATGCTTTTGTTCGTAAAAAAAAGGAGATTTAATTAATCTCGTAACATAGGGCAGTGAGTAGGTTACCTTTCCAAGGTAACAAGCTAAACCAATTCCCTGACCTAGGATATGAACAAATACCTTTGCTTTTTATTCTAAAGCTGTTGCCGCACCAATACCCGACTTATCCTGAATAAAAGAGATGTCTATGATACTCATTCTGTTCACAATAAGTTTTCCTCCGAGCAACAGAAAAAAAAGACGAAGCCGGCCCCTTCCTACATAGGGCTCTACCTGCTAAATATAAAAGTTGGACCCAATTTCTACTGCTGTGTTGGATTATCAGATTTGGTTTTTACTTAAAATGGGCAAAGGGGCTCGTGTAATTTACGCACAGGGGGCGGCTAGCGAGTACAAGTTCTTTATACATAGCCCGCGTATAAGTTCAAAGGTTGGGAGAGAGGTAACATAGGTCTAGCTCAGGAAAAGCAAGCTGGGGCCCCTAGATCGACAAGCCAAGAACAACGACTAAGTTAACTGAGATTTGGCCTTTCGATGCGCTTTTCGGACCATGCATGAGTTTGCTTTTGTTTTAGTCTAATTTAAAGGGGCTAGCTCGCTGACTCTTTTTTTTATTGCAGCAGTCGCCCCTAAAGGAAAGGAGGATTCTTTGGTCTGGTATATGCCTATAAGGACTAAGCTTTAACTATACTATGTCGCGAAGAGTCTCCCTCGTGGTGGCTCTTGAGCTTTCACTCCTCAATACAGCTGTGACTAATTACGAGCCATGCCCTCTTACCTTTCTTTTTGACCCGAAAGAACGACACGTTGGATCGAAACGCCCATCTCTGCGCCCTTGTCTGAGAATTGGCCTTTGCCTTTGAGAAATTTGATCCCAAAAAAGCGGCGGAGGTTTACTGTGAAATGGCCATTTGTCAAAAGACCCTTTAATTTTAATGCAGACAAGTAGGTTTCAAAAGCAAAAAGCCCCGAAAGAGCGTGATTACTTAAGTCCGGTATTGACTATGGAGAACGAGGATTACAAGACACCTTCATTATGAATGCGAGGACTTTCAAAATGCACCTAAGATAAGAGAGAAGAAAAGACTAGATTAATAGGCACCTGTAGTCAAAGCAACTTCGTTACTTTCGTGGACCCATCGTAAAGAATTTCGCGCCCTCCTTAGGGGCCGATTCACTCTGCGTAGATTCACTGAACGCAGAAAGCCTTACACTGGCAGGCGATCATCTTTTTCACATGCTTTTTTGACTCTACTATTGATGAGATTTAATAGGCAGCTTGCTTTTCTCCTCCAATGCCCTAAATTCTCCTTGACTTGAGTCCATTTTTAATTGTTTATCATCAA
>VHZZ01048005.1:0-13077 GCA_009801015.1 Silene noctiflora
AAAAAAAAAACTCATCCTAACGAAACGAGTGTAGGTTACGCTGCGAGAAGAGCAGCACATGCCACCCTTTATACCTGATGTCACTGGTTTCGTGGTTTTATTTTTTATAAGGAGCAGCGAGCCTTACTTGTAAAGGGATTCCCCTTCACTTTTAGGTAGAAAGGGGATTAGCTAATTGCACTTCACAGGATGAGCCCAGGGGTAGGTCTGGATTGAAGCCGCTGAGTGGAGCTGGGGAAAAAGAAGCATTGCCGGTTGATGTCCCAGTTGAAGTTCCAGTTGGTGATGCACGAGGGATTCCCACAAATAAATAAGGAAGCAGGATCAACTTCCAAGAAAGAACGTCTTGAAAACGAATGAGCGAGTTAAATGATCCATCCCCCTCCGATAGGAAACCTTATTGATTGCCTTTAGCGCTACTTTTGGTAGATTCATACCCCCAAAGACAAAGAACTGTGACCTGTAAAACCTGGCCCGCTTTCTACCTCTCGTCTAGCCATCACTACGGCTCAGAACGATCCAGCCCTAACGAAAGATTCGGAGACGAAGTAAAAAAAAGAAAAGGGCATGTTACTGATGAAGGAGAAGCTTTAGCTGATCCTGGAAACATGGGTCCCCAATCATAGATATAAGCGCTACCTCAGAAATATCTTCTTCCTTTTCTGTTCTGGACCCTTCCCTTGACATAAAGCAGTCACTTCTAAAGATACATCAGCCGCATTGGACAAACAATAACAACTTGATTCCATTCTGAGACGAACCATCCCCAGCTACCGGGTTTTCTAAACAGACCCGGATTTCACCCTTGGGCAGAACACCTTTGTACCCCTCACGCGCAACAGAATTTGCTCTTTCCATCATATTTAATGAGGGCCTTGGCGGCTGAAGGATTTATACGGCAACCAGGTGCACTTCTTCTTTTCTTTATTTCACCTAATTACATTAATTAATAAACTAAGGAATGAAAGGCACTACCGCCAATGAGTTTGAATCCCTCTTTTCGCAGTTAGAGCACTTGGCTTGGATACGACTTGCTGTTGACACAGCTCTTTGTACATCATATTATATATAATTTAATTCAAATACGGTATGATGTAGAACAGGCGAATGAAATTAATGTTCTGTAAGACCTCACCTCGAGCGACAGTAAGTAGGATTAAATAGTCGAGTGAAAGCGATAGGGAGCGTTGAGTATGCTGTTGCCGAAACACACTCCCCAACAAAAAGAGATTTTTTTCCCATCCCAAACTTTTTTTATAAGGAGCCCAAAGCCGGGGCACTCCTCCTGGGCTTTTCCTCTACCTTTGTTCTAGCTAAACGAGCGGAATGAACAAATAGACGAGTGTCTTATGTTCACGTGTCCTTTACGAATTAGGCAGGAAGCAAATACGGATTGTTTTTCCACAACAAGCGTATGCTGAGTTGAAGCTACTTCCTTTGGTTTGGGTTTCTTGGTCTAACCTTTGGATATGATTTAATAAGTCCAACCAATCGGCGGAGTCTTAAGCCACGGAATAGGCCTAAAGCCTAAAGCAAAGAGAGGCCTGGGAAAAAGTCATCACATTTTAGAACGGGAAAAGGAAAGGGCTCAGAGTGAACAAAACCTTTCTTCTTTATTAAGACTTTATCTGAACTTCTTTCTGTTAAAGGATAGGGATTAGACTGAGACGGACAAGATTCTTAGGGTAGGCTCTTTTTTTTTTCTCTAAAATTATCCACCTGCAACGTGTAAGCTTCTTTTCTTTTAAGAGTTATACGGCATGCTCAACTAGCCCTTTTTTCCTTATCGTGCTGGTACATCAGCAAGAATTTTTTGAATTTCATTTTCAACATCATTAGCAACTGCCCTGTCTGCTCTGTCAGCATTAAATTGACTAGTAGGGCTGGGCTGCTGCCTCTTATCTTATTCCGCTGAAGTCGATTCGTTCTGATCAGCCTTTAACGAGAACACTAAGGATAAGGATGTATAACCCGCATTTGAGGTGAGGAGTTAGTTTAGGGCATCCTACCATCCTAGGTAAAAAAGATATGGGAAAGAAGCGCTCAGTAAATGCTCATATGGAATCAGTCTATCCCCCTTTCTTTCGCCCGAACTCTTTGTTTATCAAGATGCATACACTCGCTCCATTGGTACCATGAAGATTAGGAAGAGGTTGCCTTTTCTCCATCATCAACCCTCCTTGGTCTGTTCTTGTATAAACCCGAGGACTTTGCTTGTGATATGATCTCCCTTTGAAGAATTAATTTACATTTTCGTCCTAAGTAGTGGGTATAGGCTAAATAAAAAGCACAAGTTGCAGTTTACCGATCCTCATAAAACAAGTCTTATATAATAGAAGAATGCCCAAATCTCAGAAGTGAGACAAGAATACAAGACAAGCCAAGACAGTGCTCTTTTTAAAGTCTTAAGGCCGGGGAGAGGCTTAGAGTGGGAGTCGTTTCGAACCCGATCATCAGCTGCTACAGTTGCAATGGCAATTACATTTGAAAGAAGATCTCATTCTGGGAAAAAGGTAAACAAAAAGAAAAAAAGGTCTTCCTGTTGGAGTATGAAATCTTTGATTGGCACTTGGAGTTTGAGGCCTGTCTTGTTCTAGCTCTGCCCCTAAACAAGACTTTCCGTTGCCTTTGAGATTGGCTTGGGTTCCCCCTTTGGCTTTTAATCCTTTGAATTAATATGCATGTCTTACTTAACAAATAAGAGTCATTGCCTCCTCTACAGGATACTGCCATCTCAGACATCCTTGTAGTTTTTGCCACTTGAGGTAATGTTCCGTCTTTGACTCTACTTTAAACTAGGTTTATTTTTTGACTTACTAAAGAAAAGAATGGGCCTCCCCAGTTAGTCTGTTACCTCACTTCTACACTGCATTAAAAATAGAGGGTGCTTATGTTCTCTTTCAACTCTAAAAACTTTTATACAACAAAAAAAGTCATAAAGCTCAATTGGACTAGACATCTTTATTATAATATAATAATCTCTTACATCTTATATTGAAATAGGCAGTACCTTCTCTTCTTTTTAATTTCTCTAAGCGAACAAGATTCGAAGCCAGTCAGTGAGATCCATATGAAACGAGTGTGTTAGGGGCGCACAAAGCTATAAGTAAGCTTTCTTTATAAGAGCATTTAAGGATGCAGACAGAGGAGAGAAGGGGTAAACTTCCTATAGACCCCCAGAACCGAGATATGGTGGTGAATCACAAGGTTCATCAATAACATTTTTTTCTTGTGGACTTCTTCTAAATCAAGAGGCGGCTTTTGCTGATGATGCTGCCAATGGAGCTTCTGCGGATGGTCTTGGAAAGGCGGGTCCCATTCCTTATAGACTAGTAATCTTTGCTATTTATTTAACTATATAGGGGACCGCCCACCTTATACCCTGGCCGGCACTTGACCTGAGAAGATGCGACTACGTGCCCTCGAGCGTAGAGCGGGTTGAAGAAAGAAAGAGATTGAATAGGTCCAATAATAAAGTAAGTTTGGGGGCAAGAGACCCGGTAACGATTTAGCATGACATGGGACATATGCCTTTGAATTTCAAACGCGAGGCTGAGGAAAAGCTAATGAGATAAAGTAAGATTCGCCGATCGAGAAACATTCACGCAAAGGAAGAGCATCTGAGAAAAAACAGAGGCCTTGAGTGGTAAGATTTCAGGTGCCAATGACGGACAAGCGGATTCCCAAGCCTAAGCAGAACACAAGGATTAAAGGGAAGGGGACGAAGCCCCAGTAGCAGTCGTTCCCCACCTATGAATTGAAGAAAAGGCAGTCGCATAAAGAGACAGAGAAGCTTTTGCAATTGAAGCTAATTCAGCTGTTGATGGATCCCGTTTCTTATATACCAGCAATCTTAATCCTTTTAAAAAAAGAATGTGGGACCGCAGACCCTTAAAGGTTTCTATCCTAACTACAGGGGAACGGATCTTAACTTCAAGCAACCAGTTTATCAACTCGACAAGAAGAAAAGGCAAGTCTCAAGGTAAGAAAGAAACGGCATTCATCAGTAGCGGGTACAGCACAATTGGGAGAGCCGGTCTCCTTCTAATGATCGAGAGGGTGGCAGATCGACCAGCTAGAGCAGGAGAACGAGAAGAGAAAGCAGTTGTTTGCGAAGAAGAAGCCGTTCCGGGAGCTGTTTTTACAGATGTTGGCGATTCAAAAGATCCGATTGAGTCATCGATCCAACAGAAGTGGATGAGACTGATCCAGGTGGAGCTGATCCTGATGGAGACGGAAAGACCGGTCCTACTATATCTTATACATTACACCGAATATTTACTTGTCTAATCTGGGACCGCTTCCCTATTATTATAGCTACCTTACCGCGTAGACTCGCCTTATTATACCACTCAACGAATTAGACTATCATCGGTAATTAGTCTTCCTCACTTTGAGGATATTGCCGGGTCGAACTGACAACAATTAACCAACTTGACATTTTTCTAGCCTATTTTCGAGAATGGACCCGAACTCCAAAAAGCTGCCATTTCCCACGAAAAATGGATCAATTTAGCTTAGAGCCTATCTTCGGAAAGCGTCTTTCGTGACTCCTAAAAGAAGCCCCAACAAGCCAAAAAGGTGGGGTTTGGTCCACCCTTTACCCAATTAAACGGTTATCATGCAACGATAAAAGAGGAAGATTTAATGAGAAAAACAAGCTCTTCCCGAAGAAGTTTAGGCCGTTGATCCATAAAGAAGCCACTTTTTCTGCTGTCGGTGTCGATGCAGCTGATTCAGATGCTGGAAAGGAGGATCCTTATCTATATGCGAAAAGAATATTAATCTTTCATTTACTTTCTCAAGGACCTCTCCTCTCTGCAAGCAACTTAGTTTATGGGTTCGGCAGGGAAAGGGTAAGCGCAATTCGAGCAAATTAAAGAAGCTCCCCGGGAACATTTGGTGCTGGAGTCACTGGTGCTGGCGGATACCATTTCTTGCTGTTAGCGTGAAACAAAGCAAGAGATTTACTGGTTTGAACAAGAGCAAGTTCAGGGGAAGAAGAAAGAGCACCAGGAGTAGAGTCCGTCTAAGCATTTTCTGAGCAAGACAAGGCAGTTGTTGCTATCGACGGCAATCAGCTTAAGAAAAAGTGTTGTTTTCTATCACTGTATGGGCAGGACACCCTCAAGGACGGGTCGACGCCGCTTTTGATTAAACAAAAAGGGTCGCAGAAGGACAATCAGCCAACGGCTACTAGACAGCTCCCCGAGAACAAGTTGAAGCATTTCCGGACGAGCATGAAAAAAAGCTCTTCACGAAGCAGTTTCAGATGTTAGAATTGATGAACTAACAACATTAGTGCGATTCTCCAAAAGAGACTGATGAAGACTCCGTCAAATGACAACATTCTTAGGGTTTGGGGATTAAATATAGAATGAAGCCAAAAAGACAGGAAAAGTACCTCCAAAAGAAGACGAAATCGAGGGCAAAGAAGATAATCCAGCTTTTAATGTTCCTTTTTTTGCGGATGGTCGTGGAAAGAGAGGTCCTGCCCCGAACCGGCGGGCATAAAAGAATACGGGCCTCGGGCCGAAATATGTGGAATTTACGAGTTAGTTAGCAACTAGTTACGATAGGATTAATTTATAAGGGGGGTTCTTTAGTATTTTATTATTATAGGTGAGGAAAGCTTGCGAGGTACTAGTGTATACACAAGGTAAGGCATCTAACGTAATTTAGTATACATATAAAGTAGGGAAGATTGCGGGATATACTCCCACCCTTAAGGGGTGAGATAATGAGATTTGGGCGTAGGCACAGGGTAATGCAGATTGCGACATATGCTACGACTTATGTTAGAGGGCATCTAACGACATCGAGTATAAACAAGGTAATGCAGATAACTAGATATGCTACTATGCCTTTAGCTGGAGGTAAGATAGCGCTATTTAGCATACACGAGACAAGGAAGATAAGAGCTCTGGCAACTACTCTAACTAAAGCGAACCGGGGTGGCTTAGTAAAAAGCGTGTAGTTTTGTGGTTCTCCTATAAACCTTCAAGGAGAGGTCAACTCAACTTTTTATTAGGCTGAAACGACCGGTGAGAAGATCCAACGGGACTCATATGTAAGGGGGGAGTGTAGCTGACAAGGAGTGGAATGCCCGTAGCGAGTCAAGAATAAGTGAATTAGGAATAGAGACATATACTGAACCCACGGAGTGGGTATTAGTATGTATGCTTGGCCCGAACCATCGTACGTCGCCGATTCCCAATGCCCACGTGGTTAAACCAAAAGCAGGCAGGGTTAGGGTATTGATAAAAGAGTCCGTTTTAAAGCACCAAAGGAAAGAGAATTCCCTCTCCCTCAAGGAGAAGAATGAACAAGCGAAAAAAAGCATGGAATTGAGACAGGCTCGGGGCCCTAAACTACAAACGGCATACCTTTCGCTGGCAGTCTCAGTCACGGCTTAGGACGAAGTAAAAGACAAAGCTCTTGAAGCTGCTGGCGCTAAGGATTCAAAGCCCGAATAATTTTAAAATAGCTATGCGGCTTTTACTTTTGGTGGAAAGAAAGAAGTTCCGGCTCAAGATGAGGTCGAATCAGAAGATCCGGCCATTGATCGGGCAGGTGGAGCAGTTTCATACGTTGGAAAGAGAGGCCCTTACTCTATAATGCCAGAAAGAATCCTATAATTAACGTACCTTTTCTCAAGGCCACCCGAAAGGCACCCCGGTTATACGTTCCACAAGATAAGGGCAGTTCATGGAGAACACAAAGTCTTAGAATAAGTCTTTCATGATGAGCAAGTCAAAGCAGCTGCTGTCGAAGAAGATCGATCTAGTAAAAGACGTTGTTTTGTAGTCCTATAGTGATATGATATGACCCCCAAATAGGAGTCAGCAGCGCCCCTATTCCTGGATTAAAGCAATCAATGAGGGACAATCAGCCGACAGCGGTCAAGCGGATTCCTTAGAAGAAGTTGCTGGTGACGGGGACGACGGATCGGCTCTTGATGAAGCAGGCGATGTTGGGGCTTTTGCGGGCGGAGAACAGGAGTTGTCATACTTTTTAGTATAAGAAAATTAAGTCAATGAAGCTCCCGCTGTCAATGAAGCTTTTGGAAGAGTAGCTGTTGAAGCTGTTTTTGTTGGAGATGACATAGGTGGATCCCCTTAATTTCATTAGCGGGCTAGGATTCTTAATCTTTATTTTTTTTTAAGAGGACCGCCTTTCTTAACCTCAAGATACTTGGTTTACACACGTTCCACGAAGAGAGGTCAAAGCAGCTGTTTCTATCAAGGACGATGCGCCCAGGAAAGCCAGAGTTTTTTCAACATGTAATGGTATGACCTTCAAAGAGGAGTCAGCCGAGGTTTTTATTCTATCAAAGTAGCCGAGCATGATGCTTTTTCTGCTCTTGATGCTGATGGGCTTTTTCAGATGGTACTGGATAAAAGAGGCCGCCCTTATCTATAGTAGCAATCCCTACCCTTTGCTATCACTAACCAGACCCCCTTACTTAAGGGGAGCCAGTCAGTCTATTGATTCCATGAGAAAAGGAAAGGGGATGCGCAAGACACAGCCGGTAATGGAAAGAAGTGATTGGCAGGGAGAATATAGGTCTTTGGAATGCATTAATTTAGTGGCTAGCCGCGATAGGGCTAATTGACAAGGGAAAGATACCAGTCGTAAGTCAAAATCACGGGGGGATTTACAAAGAATCCGAACAACAAAGAAGCCAATGAATAAGAAGTTTAGGTTTAGGCCATTGATCAGGGACAAGCCTTTCCAGAAGATGAGGCTTTTGATGATAGGTAGAGATAGGTCCTTCCTTATATATACACTTAGAATCAATCTTAAACTGGCCCTGTCTAATAGAGAAGCTTCATTTGATCAGGGCAACTGGTCAACGGCTCCCGGTTACACAAAGCAGGAAGAAGTGTGTTAGGTTAAGGAATTTGAAGAACTCATTGTATTAACGATCCGAAATAAAGACCAAACACGGGTCGAAGTGCTACTCGATACTTAAAATAAATCCCAGGGAACAAACAGGCTTAGACTTAAACATGAGCTTAAGCAGAGCAGACAATCAATTACAACATCAGAGGCGGTTGTACGGATGGAGGATACATTGGTACGATTTTATGAAAGAGTGTGGGGCTTAGGAGATTAGTTCTCCTTATTTTACTTGGTAGAAGATTTTACTACTTTGGTGTCTTTATCATCACTCTCCTGCACGTCTCCGCAATTCTCTACGGGCAAAGCACCTGAGGGCTAGGATCAAGGACTGGACTGATGGCTAAGTATGTGAGTTCCTCCTTCTTAAGGAAGGACCCACCCAGCCAATCAAGGATGCTGTGCCGATCAATCTCTCCGCGCGCCTCTTCTATTGGGGGATTTTAAACTTTGTAATTGCATTTACACGTTTAAACACGAAATGTGACGTAGCTCTCAACAGCCGCATACGCATTTCATTGCATTGGATTTTTACACGGGTACGCAGGATTTCCTCTCCTTCTCAGCCGAGCCAATTTCATTTCCTATCCCCTTTACTACGCTACGGAAGGTATAACATTTTCGGATGGTCCAGATGAAGCATTTTTCAAAGCATTCGTCGAAGCACCAGATCCAGTTTAAGCTTTTGCTGGCTAACAAACGAGTTTTTTCAACCCGACCTTACCTCGGACTATCCTCAACTCGCCAACCAAAAGGGCACAAAATGGAGGTAAAAACCCGGAAAGCATAATTTTCAGTCGCTGTAATGGTATGACACCAGAAGGGTGTTTTAAATCGCTTCCCGGGCTCCCAACCGGCCGTTGGCACTGTTTGTTTGATATTGTGGGAGGGTGGGAAGACTTACTTGATCGGGCTGATGAGCGCCCCTTTCATGGCATAACATAAGGATGAGTTCTGCTCGAACGTAATTTCCTGCGGTTAAAAATAAACGAAACTCGGTAAAATGGCAACTGAGTCTTTGTCTGCAATATCAGTCTCATCAATATAATCAGAAGTCTTCTCTTTTCCAAGCACAGGTCGAGAAAGAATAGGTGCGAACAAGAGAAAGGTGGCGGCGAGGAAGTTGGTACGGTTAGCACGAATTATGCCTTTGGCCCTTACAAGAAAAGAAGGGCAATCGTAGATAGGGTAAAGTATCTAACGTGAGGCTGAGGCCAACCTAACTAATATGGGCTCCTAATGAGGAGAAAGGGAGATAGCACTCACAGGTGGAGCAGCTGGTGAAGCCAATAGTTAGTATGATTAACTCAAGTACATTCTCAAAGACTTTGTCGAAGGGTAGGAACTTCTTGTTGATGCTATCTTGCTCAAAAGTAAGTCACTTTTACCAACTAGATGGAAAAGCCCGACTTCGGAGATCACCTCCTCTAGTAAACAGGCTTGACAGCCTAAAAGGGTAGTAAACTGGCGGGGATTTCATTCCGAAAGCAAGCAGCTCTTGATGCTGCTGGGGCTTTTAATGGCGGTATTGGAGATCAAGGTTCCTCTATAAAATATGGGCACCCTTGCTTTTAAATAGGAAAGAACCCACTCTACTGCTCAAGCCAAGGGATCGAGTAGAAGTCAAAGGTGCAACTTAAGCGTGAAACAAGAAAGGGGATTTCCCAAGACTCCGTAAATAGAGGCAAGCATCTCTGGTTTAGGTATCACATGAAGTCAAAATCCCAGGTATTTGTGATAATTTAAGCCAGAATCGCCAAAAACCGACAAGAATTTCATTTTGAAAAACAAGCTCCTCGTGGGGCGGCCCTATGGAAATGGCCCCTGCCCGCACTCCCTCTCTTTGCTATTAATTGAAGAAAACAAGGGCGCCGAATAGGAAGTTTCAGCCAATGGTAACTAACCACATTTTTCAGAATAAGCCGAAAACGAAGACAAAGAGGTTGTTGATTCAAAGGTAGAAGATGGTGCTGATTCTAAAAATGACGCTTTTGCCGGAGATGGTATAGGTGGATCCCATTCATTAGTTAGATACTATAAACCTTAATCTTTATTTGTTATAGCGGCGGGTCCACCAGCAAATTAAGCAAATTGAGCGAGTGAAATCGCAGTTCAAAGAAATGCAGTGGATGAAGTTTTTGTTTATGGGCAGACACGTATGTTTTTCGGGACGCTATAGGAGTGCCCTTCAATCAACCCGATCAAGATAAGAAGCCAAGTTCAAAAAAAGATGTTGAAAAAATCCCCCACTGACATTTTTATTTTATAATGCCTGTTTACTATTTACTATTGGAATCCAGTTATGCCCCGGGTTGGGGAAAAAAAGTGAACAGCCATTTATGAAGTATAAAGTAAAGGCTTAGAACTTCATAAAAGAGTTTAGATCTTGACAACAGAATAGAGTCAGACTAGCTCATCAACTTTGGATCTAATGCTTTCGATACCTGCTTAAGCAAGAAAAAAATACCATTCCAGCCTTTGTTTAGGAAAATGGAGAAATTGACCCATCCATCTAAGATTTCTTTTCTAAGAATCCCAAAAAAAGACGGGTTTATGATTGGGCGGCTGTTTGTTCTCGTCATAAGACTCTCTCATGAGACTTGATTGAGCATCGTTCCCGAAGACTCTTCGCATGCCAGAGTGTGGGGCTGGCTGGCTTAAGCATCCGCAAGATATTTTCCGACCCAAGCTACTTTGTTAGCGAGCTAAGCTAGAGAAATTATCGCAAGGGAAAGAAAAAGGTTGAAGTTACCTTTTTGCATCGGGAAAGAGGCTATGCTAGTGAAATTCCACTAATTAGTACGCTCGTACATCACAAGCGCGGGGGGTCCACTTCAGATGTCGCCTGACCAAGCCATCACGATCCCTCTTTTTTTGTTAGAACAGCTCTTCCGTACAAGACCCATATAAGCCCACTATATTATTATATATATAGGAATTGTTTCATTTTACAAGTTTATGTAATGGTAGGATGCGCAGCTTATGATGTTATAAGATCGGTAGGGTGTAGTTGAGCTAAACACTCATATATGCAACTTCTTTTTTTTTTTAGAAGTAGCCTCGTTCTTCTCAACTGGAAATGAATTCAGAAGTAAAAGATGCATAAATTAGCCATTCACTTTTGAAAGACCTGCTTCTGTCCGACCATATTACTAAGCTAGTGAACGAAGATATGGCAAGCAATTGAGAGTATTATCCGAAGCGAGCAATAGAGCGCAAGAAAGGACGCATAATTGAAGTTAAGGCGGGTCCACTTCTCATTCATAAGCCGAAGAAAGAGAAATTTAGAAGGTTTTCTAGGATCAGCTTCAGGCAGAAGGTTGGTAAAGTCAAGTCAGCCCGCTTCGCTTCCTTCACTTCTAGTCGACGAGCCAGTTATACCTTCCTTTCTCTTGCCGAAGCGTAAGGTCTCAAAAGGAGAGTGAATTTAAGCTCAAGTTACGGTTACGGATAACTATTTCATCATATTATTTATCGAGCGAGACTACGGCTTGCATTCTTATTTTAAATCAGAGTCTAGTTCCTTCTCGTGCTTCACTTCAGCTGGTCTATCCAGTATTGAGAGGCTATTGTTGTATATAAGCCCCAAGAAAAGATGGCAGGCAAGTCGTCTCCATTCTGTTTTTCTATAATTTTATAAGCAGGATGCTCTCAATTCAAAAAAGGGTGGGAAATTTAGTAGCAAGCGAAGCCAACGCTTCATTTTTTACGTTCATTGCTCGGAAAATAAGAATTATCTATAGAATAGATATAGAATGGAACCACCTGCGCCTATCCATAAGGTTCAGCTAAAGACTCTTCATCACCACCAACCGCAGCTTATCCCGTTGCATCCCCGATGTCTCTTTCTATGACTTCATGCTCATGTTCTAGGAATTCACCCAACCAAGGTCATGGATGGTCAGATCAGCAAGAAAGACCCCTTGTTCCTGAGCATTTGTCTTGACTTCCCGCGCTCTTTGCGGAACATTTATAATGAAAGGCTTTTGAACCAGCAAGGGGATTGGCTTTCATTGAACGAGCTTCCAATAAAGGGTTAAGGCGTCTATCGCCGCTAACGGGAGGTAGTATAAATAGGCCGCGTAAACAGGCCTTACAACGAGCTTGTCCTTTACCACCACCAATAGCAAGAACTTGATCTGCTAGTAACTAACTACCCGCCTTTCCCTAACGATTGAGTCTCCTCCGGAGCGTAGCCTACGCTCGCTTTATTTCCCTCTTTTTTCAAGAAAACTTTACCCAAGGGGCTTTCAAAGCTATAGTTTTTCGTTCTTTTTTTTTCTGGTAATTCCCGGTTAACCAACTCTAAAGCATGTTTCTTTCTTAAGTGAAGTAGAGTTAATCTCGTCTTGACGATCCAGGATCTGCCGCCTTTACTGATCTAAAAGGGACAAAGAACATACATTCGATAGAAGCCTTCGATAGAATCCAAGGAAGGTGTAGCCTATGTGTCAAGGTGGAACATTTACTTCCTAAACTGCTTAAATAGAACTTTCCTCTCGAAAAGAGTCAGCTTTTGTTTAATCGGGTTTATCTGCTTCACCAGGTAATTCAAACGGCTTGTCTTGCAGATTCGGTAATCCTTAGAATTCCACCCCCGTTACGTTAATATCTAACGTAAACCCCCTCATTACACCCACTTAACTTTAATGATCGGGCACTCAACTTACGACAGGAGGGTCTTTACGGCAAGTGAATTTTCTCTTCTTTTTTATATGTTTTATATCATATTAAATATGAATTAAACTAGACCACGGAAACGTTTCATAGGAAGGGCGCTTTACTGTCTTTATTTGAAATGGCTTTCATTCAAGGAAATACAATAAGGAAAGATTTCACTAGGATCTAGGGTCGGACTTGCCCGAACCAGTCTTAAAACATGGTCTTTAATCAAAAGTCACTGTTTCTAATGTACCATATATAAATTCTTTGTCTTCCATAGGGCAGGTAGCCTAAATGTTCGTGCACTTGTGTCAATGGACAATAATTTCTAGCCAGCTAGTATCAAAATCTTCCTCGACAAGTTCACCCCTAACTTCTTGGGCTACTCCATCTTCGATGTTTGTTTCGACAGGAAGAGCTAGTTTGCTTGTAGTTAACCTGAATAGGCTTCAAAAGATACTGGGTGTTCTCGGAATTTAGTAAGAATAAGCTCGCCTAAAAGTAAAAAAAAAA
>VHZZ01048163.1:0-12943 GCA_009801015.1 Silene noctiflora
CTAATTCATTCAATGGATAAGTTTCACAAGCATTGAAACATCTTGTATTTACTTCATGTGTTAATTCCCTCAATTAAAGAGAGAATAACCCAACATGTTACCATTGCAGTTTAAAATGTCATCATTGCTAGATCAATAATTAAAATCAAATACAATTGCTGGAACTCTTAACATAACAACCGAAAATAAGCACACGTTATAATCATTATTCAGTCGTTAATATTGGGTTTTATATACAACCTGATTAGTAACATAATCATCCAAATTGATAACACATATCTAACAATAATCAAATACTACTACTTTCCTAACAAATATCAAATACAAGTTCTACCATTATTAAACTTGTTGCCATATATAACTAGAATGGTCACATTTTGCTAGATATATGTTATAATTTATCTTTTTCAACGTCTTAACAAGTTTTTCCACATGTTACAATACAAAATTATGAGGCAAATATACTAACAAGGATTATTCAAAATTCATCACAATTTTAAATAAAAGGCAACATATTTACCATCTACCTTGTGTCTATATACCAATTTATACTTGCATTGTAAATGGTGACATATTGCACAAAAAAAGTAACATGTTACATAAAAAACCCATAAATTCATAAATTTAAAATTTATTTAAAAGCAAGAAACAAAAGCCAAAAAAGAACCAGGTTTTTTGAGTTTCAAACAAAATTTCAAATACCAAACACTATAATTATTAAAATCAACACACTTTAAAAATAGTATACAATTTCAACATGGTAACATATTACATATTATATTAAAAAACCCAAAAATCCATATTCTTGAGTTCTCTCTGCATTGTCTTTTTTGCCACTTTTATATACTAAGATTTTAGGTGGTAAGGTGATTCTGAAATGAGGTGAAATAAAGATGATTTTTGTGGGGAAAAAGATGAATGTGTTTACTGTTTTAGGGAAGGAAAAACAAATGGTATGAGAGAAATTTTCGTGCATTTGGAATGAGATCTAGAAAATGAAAGAGCAACTAAATATTTCTGAATAGGGTAATTGGGAGTGTGAATTAATTTCTATTTTTTATTTTTTTAATGCCAACTCAATCTGTGCATTTAATCACTTTAATAACACCTACTTTTTTTAGCCGCCTACCCTTTGCTTTATCATATGGATCAATTTCTACTAGATTTACATAATATGATATCGACCAGACTCGTCTAATACTTAAGACGGATACTAGTGGTCTTAAGGAAGACTTATTGAATTATCAATGGAGTGAAGAAATTAAGAGGGAGTGTTATTAGGGTGGAAGGATGATATAAAAGTGAAAATAATAATATTATACTAGTAACACTTAAATTACATAAATTGTTGATGTACACGTTCTAATAATGCTCCAAAAAAAAATATCCAAGCATAATCAATTTTAAAAAAGGGGTTAGAAAGGTTTTCTAGAGGAAAATCATATCTAGTAAAGTGCATATATATAAGACTAATAAGAGTTCAAAATTTGCATAGACAATAGAGTCACCACAAGAGGCGAATTTTAGTAGAATTTTGCGTTAAGTACCAAAAACTTTCAATTGAAAGTTTCAAGGATTTCACATTACTGTTTGGACAAAGGCTCTGTTTGGTAAAACTGCCTGAAAAGGTAGCTGAAACCTGAAAAGGTAGCTGAAAACTGAAAAACTAACTGAAACCTGAAAAGTTAACTGATAAGGTAACTGAAAATTAGGAACTGATAAGGTAGCTGATTCTATATAAAGATGTTTGGCAAACTAATTGAAAAGGTAACTGATTTTGATGAAATTACGTTAAAAGATATGATAATTATTTAGTAGTATAGATTTAAGGGGTAAAAAAGGAAAATCAAGTTAAATCAGGTACCTGAAATCTTAAATGCTACTCTAAGTAGCATTTCATTTCAGGTAGCTTATTTGGTTAAATAAGCTATTTGCTAAATGCTTACAAAAAAAAAATAAGGTACCTGAAATTTTGGTCAAATAAACTACTTTGACCAAATCAGGTACCTGAAATGCCTTGCCAAACAGAGCTAAAAATACCTTTTGATATAGTAATAATATGTTTAGTTGAAAATAAAATAAAAATATAAATAAAAGCCCAATTGTATTATAAAAGCAGATCAATTTTAATTAAAATACACATTTTATCACATTATTAATTTTTTTTTTTTATTTTGTATATCGTTTTTTTTCTTAGGCAAAAATATTTTGAGATGAATTATGAAAGTTAATGAGGTATCAATTGAACCTACCTAAAGTAAAAAAAATTATATGTACCACACATGCATTGCGATATCTAGATTAGTTGTCATTTAAGGCCCTAAAGACACAAATCAGTAATATCATTATTCTGCTTAGACCTGGCAAAACTAACCCGATCCGATTGACCCGACCCGAAAAGACTGACCCGAGACCCGAAATGACCCGAACTACATCATTCGAATGTGACCTGAAAACCCGAACCGACCTGAACATGACCCAAACTCTTGACCCGTAACTGACCCGACCCGAAAATGACTCGGTTCTGAAACCACCCAACGCGAAAATGACTCGACAAAACATAACTCTAGTTGAACCGAAAAGATTTGAAATGACTTTTTCTCTCTTATTCATTGACCCGAAAATGACCTGACCCGGTTACCCGAAACTGACCCGACGAACAAACCCGAAATCCGAAATGACTTGAGGCGACCCGAATTAACCCGAAATCAATGAAAGACCCGAACAGATCCGACCCGAATTGACCCGACCCAAACCCGACCCGTTGACCCGATTTGCCAGGTCTAATTCCGCTTGGTCTCGGCAATTATAAGCAACCAAAGTTAGAGAAACCAACGCAAATATACAATTTTTGATAGTGGTTACGGCCGTGATATAGGGAATGACGAATCCTGGTGGGAAGATTGGTTTATTCAATGGCATTTATGAAAGAAAACTCCACCCACATTATTTCAGATTAGTTTCTAAAATGTAATTTATGAACACTCTACTCATAGTATTTCTCAAAAATCAGGCGTTGGCAAGACCTAGCGTGGTCAAACATATGGGCCAACCCAGCCCAGCCCAGCTCGACCCGCCCACCGGGTCAGACCGGCCCGATTTGCCTTTTTTCTCGGGCCGGTTCCGGATCTCCCAAGCCAAGCTCAAACCCTCCCTAAATCCACCATAAGCCCGCCCCTACTGTCATCGTTTTCCCGACCCGCCTCCTATCTTTGGGCTGGTTCCGGATCCCCCTAGCCAAGCCCGGCTCGCCCATTTGAACAGCCATAGGTCTTGCTAGCCCATAATCCCCACTAAATTAAAAGATTAAGTTTATCTACAAAGTTTCTCGCTTAATTGCCTCACCAAAGTTTTGGGACCACATTTAATCTTATTCAATACAAAGTGAGTCTACCAATATTGTATTCAATATTTACTTACTAGAACCACATTTGTAACGTCAACATGAAATTTACTTCTAATATCAATATTATATAAAATATTAAATAACAAAATTATATTTTTATACAAACATTTAGTTTGTTGCCATATTTGAAACTTATAATATTATAATATATTCCCTTACATATATATCTTAAATATATATTTGAAAATTTTCAAGATCACATAAATTTTCCACAATTCATAATATCTTCACCATTCACCTGAAAAATACAATATGAAATAAAAGTTATTGTGTTTTATAAAATCATGATAATTTCTCTAAGATAAAGCCAAAAAAAATTAAAATATCTTATACTCCCTCCTATTCACGATAACTGTCCCACTTTTCTATTAGATGTGAGAGGTATTATAATGAAATGAGACAGTTATTTAGAATAAGCGGGAGTATTAAAATAAGACTAGTGTAGATCTCGTGCTACAATACGGTGTTTTTTAGATTTGATTGATAAAGAGGCAGTCTTAATAAAATTATTTGTATAAATTAACTGTACTTTTAATTTAATGTTATAATGTACTAATATAATATTAGTAAAGATTGATGAATATTGTGTAAATCATTTCAATCTATATGTATTTATGATATATATTTGCCAATTAGTGTAGCTAATTAGTGGAGTCAATTAACAATGGGTATATTTAGAAAAAGATTTGGCTAGAATATATTTAGAGAATATAAGAATTAGTCAGAATATAACATTGAGCGCAATTTTTCAGTACTCTTCAACATACATGGGCGGGAATTTTGAGAGGGATTTTTCAAGATATGTTAATCTTTTAGTATATAGCAGATTATGGTCTACTATGTCATTTATTATTAATAAATATATTGTCGTTTTATTTCATATTATCGTTCCATAGTGTAAGACTGTCTCACCCAATAGTTACTGTTACATAAATGTCGTGTAAGACAAATCTATTAAAATAAGAATATGGCCTACTAAATGCAAAACTGACTATTACAAATATATTTATTTAAAAAACTTTTTAAGTAAGACTTTCCTACACAAGAATTAGTAATTGTTATCATTGTTGTCGTATAAATCATCTATTAGACTACCATACATTAATATTATGTGCCTTAGATTAATCTTGAGTTAGACACTCACTTTATCCTTTATTTAATAGGATCATCAATATAATCGTTCGAAAAAAAAACTTATAGATAATAGATTTATTAAATGTAAAATAAGTTAATTACAATAATTTATTTACAACTTTCTCTAACAGAATTCTCTACAAATACCATGCTGTGGACGAGATCTTTTTTAGTTTACATTAGCCAATTAGCCATTTAGGAATCATGGCTTCTTTTTCGGGGAACAATGCAACTATCCCGCGAGGTACTGCTAACATCTAAGTATCTATATATGCGATGAGTAGAAGAGTCAGTAACCGGATGAGCCGGGTTAGGTTTGGGTCGTGTTAAATCGGGTTCAGGTCATTTCAGTTCAATATACCTTTACAGGGCCAGTCGAGTTCGGGTCGGGATCGTTTTGGGTCAATTGATGTACCGGATTGGGTCAAGTTTTGGCCTAGTTAGTTCTCAATGTTTACAGGGTTTTTTTATTGCGTTACTCTAATTTTTTAAATAATTTTATTTTTTTTGACCATTATTTGGTTTGGTTAAAATTTGTTATTTAGTCAAACGAATCAAGTTAAACACTAAATCGCTTTCATTTGGATCAATAAAATTATAATTGTCGAGTCATCAATCTTATCGAATATCAATTCGTGTTCATGTCGGGTAGGGTTAGTTTGAATTTGGGTTGATTATCGAGTTGTATTAGGTGGTAGGTCAAAAACAGGCCGGATTTTAAGGTTGATTTGATTATCATATTTTCGGGTTCTAGTGTCAGACTCGGGATGTCTCGGAGCAGGCCAAATTTGCCGCTCTAGTTATAAAGATAATATTGAGAATGGTAGGTCACACAGAGCACACATATATCCTATCGCACCTTTTTTTTAGTGGTTGTGGCAATACAATGGTGATCTCCAAATCAAATTGAGCAAAATATCAGGCGATGGAGGGAGGCTAGGTGCGATGTCACCAAACCGACTAAAATAAAAATCACATGTTGATTAAACAATCATGCTGACAGATAATGCATGCGCACACAGCAAGGGCGGATGCGTGCTCATTGAGAGATCAAAAGGAGTTTCTTTATGGCTTTATGGAGTAGTGTACTTGCCCACCAATTGTGTCTACTTTAGTAATCTTTTTGCTCCCTAACCATAGTATTACATAATTACACTGCATATTTCCGCATTCAGATTATTTTCTTTTGGATTTTGGGTTCGCTAATCAAGTATAGTACGGGGAGTAATGTGCTTAACACTTTTACCACTTTTGTGTTCTACTAGAACCAACGTCTATAAACCAGCGTTGATATTGACCAACAGCCCAAGGAATTTTAAGGAAATTTGTAACTTATGGAATTCTAGCAATATTAGCGATTTACTCGATTGTGAGCAATTTTAACTTCTAATAGGCTGTTTGATTGGAGGTAATCTGGAAAGCAAAATAGCCCCTTTGTTGTTTGTTTGGTCATTTTCCCGATTTCCTTTCCTCACTTTCAAGAATGGAATTACTTGTATCTTATGTAACATTTGTTTTGATTTGATAGTAGGATATAAACCCCACATCAATGTACAGTTGTCTAAAAAAAATACCACATCAAATTTGAAAACACGTAGACGTCGGAAACTTTAGCATGTGGTAATGTGTAGGGATGGCAATGGATAGGATCTGGATAGGGTCCTATAGGATCCAGATCCAAATCCTTATGCTTATAGTGGATCCAGATCCGGTCCATATCCACAGGGTCTGAAATTCTCAGATCCATATCCAGATCCTCAGGATATGGACTGGATCTGGATCTATCCTGTATCCATTTTACGATAAAAAAATCATTTTTGAAATATTAAAATACTGTTTTTTGGATTATACTCTCTCCAAATATATGTTATTCTCATTTCTCTATTATGTGTGAATAGTATTTTAATGAAATGGGAAGAACATATGAATTTCGAGGGAGTATTACAACTTACCATACTATTTTTTTTTTTATATTAGAGTACAAATGTCAAAAATAAAGTTGTCAACATATCGAAATAAAGTTTTATAAAATACAGTAGCGATAACAAAGAAATTTTTGCAATTGAAAAATGTTAATGAGAAAGAAATCATAAAAGAATATAATTTAACTATTTTTGTAACACATTTTTTAAATTTCATTTTAAAATTAGATAAATATGGATCTAGGGTAGGATCTGGATCTCAACCATGTGGATCCATATCCGGATCCATTTTTATACATATGGATCCGATCCATATCCATATCCACTGGATCCAAAATATTGAGATCCAGATCCGGCCTTTAGGATCTGGATCCCAGGATCTGGACAGGATCCGGGATCCATTGCTATCCCTAGTCATGTGTACTTATATAGTTAGTGATATGAATGCGAAAACGAAGAAAGAACTTTAAAGACTTTGCTAATTTTACGGGTTATTAACCGGTAACCATAACAAAACAATGCGCAAACAGTAACCAAATAACAAATAAAAACAAGTATTTAGTTCAGTTTTCTACCTCAAAAACGAACTAATGGGTTTTAACGAATGAAATACCTCTCTCAATCGAAACAGAGAGAATTGAAGCTCCGTCTCAAATCTGGAAATTAGTCAACCTTGATCGTTTTACTGACTTTTCTTAATCTTCTATTGAAATAAAAATAACATATAAACCTAGTTTAAATAGGTATGACTTAGCAAATAAGAAAAAGACTCGTAGACTAAGCAAAAAATTAATAAAATGCTAAACTTAATCAATAAGTAACAACCACCTAAATATAATCCATATCAGATATTAGTTTATTCCGACTCTACCACCATTACTAGACTCAATTTCTAAACTTGGACTTGTCACCAACTAACTCAGTATTCAGAATCGTATCAGTTAGGCTTAACATTATACTCTCTGTTAATTTTCCCACAAATTAAAAGCTAAAATTTAGTTATGAACTCGAGTATTTTCTTAAAACTTAATTTTCCCCACAAATAGAAAAAATATTTTCTTAAAAATTAAACCATATTTACAATTAATATTGTAAGTATTTTAGTTATATAATAGCTTATAAAATTAGGGGTAATAAATACCAATATTACATTTTTATTCCTGTCTTTATGCTTTACATTCAGTTGTAACATAAACTGTTTTTTTACTAATCGAGTCAAATAGGTTTGACATTGACTATTGAGTACATCTTGCTTAATAACGAGATAAAGATATACTCCCTCCTATTCATGGTTTTCTTCCCCTTTGATGTGAGCACAATATTTTAGGAAAACAATAAAAAATGAATAAAGGTGTTTGGTGAGGTTTGTAGATTGGAAAGAGGGATAAATAATTAGGAGTTAAATAACATAAAACATTTGGGTAATTGTTCACTCCAAAAATTAAACACCTTTTTTGTCATGCTTAACAAAGGGATTAACCCGCCCCATTAACTTAGCTAATAAGCCTCCAATTTGTCCTAAGCAGGCAGCATTAGTGCTAATTATACGAAACAAGGTTGTTTACCAACCATTACATATGGAGACATGCCTCCATTTACCAATAATAAAAGGTTTAATAAATTAAAGTACATGAAAACTGTGTATTGTTAACGAATTACAGTTAATTAGGGTACATTAATCCAAAAAAAAACTTGATAAATTTGGATTAGAGGACTTCAGATTTGATGATGGGTTTCTCCTTTGTTTTTAGCCAAATTGGTTGTCCTTCAACCAAAACCAAACTGTCAAAGTCAAGTAACTCAAAGCAAGTTGCCTTAAGTGAAAATTTGGCACCAAATTTCAAATTAGGAGCCAAAATTCATAAACATTTCATTTGTGCGCCCAAATACTCTCAAACAATGTGCAAACTTGTTTAAGTATATAAATAGAGATGCCAAATTCATAAACAGTCATTTATTGCATATAGACAAAAAACAACTTTCTTACCATTTCATAAATCAAACAAAAAACATTCTCAATAAATGAAGACAAAAAATCTGGATAACTTAGAAAGGTCCAGAATCTGTGAACTTTTACTAGAAAAAACAATAATGGAAAACCAAAGCATGGTTCAATGGAAGCAATGGCAGCACAATTTGGGGTATGCAGAAAGACAATCACAGATATTTGGAATGTAGGCAAAAAACAACATGCTTCAAGGGAAGGTATCAATGTCAAAAGGAAGCTCAAAGGTAGAAGAATGCCAATGAGACTCAACTTTGACACTACTCAGCTAGAGAGTTTGGAGTTGGGCAAGAGGACAACTCAGCATGAAGTCAGTCAGGGTATGGGTGTTATTCAATCAACAATCAGCAGATGGGTGTCAACAAAGCTAATTGACTCACACACAAATGCAATCAAGCCACTTCTTTCAGATAAGAACAAACTTGATAGATTAATTTATTGTCTTTAACAACTAAGATATGATAAAAATACAAAACAGTTTGTTTTTAAGGATCAAAGTAATCTAGTTCACATAGATAAAAAATGGTTTTTTTTATAACAAAACCTACTCAAAGGTTCTATGTTAGAAAAAAAAAAAAAGGCCTCATAGATGTGTGCAATCAAAAACATTTATAAGTAAGGTAATGTTCATGTATGCTATAACAAGACCTAAATATGGTCCAAATAAGGAAGTTCTATATGATGGAAAACTTGGTCTTTAGCCATTTGTAATGGAGGTACCAGCTAAGAGAAAATCAAAGAACAGATGTGCAGGGACATTAGAAACCAAATCCATAGAGTCAATCACAAAGCAAGTCACCAAGGACATGTTGATTAACCAAGTGCTGCCTACCATTAAAGCAAAATGGTCTGATAATTACAGTAAAAATATTCTGATACAACAGGATAATGCAAGACCCCATATAACAAACAAGGATGCAGATTTTAGAAAGGTTGCTACAACAGATGGGTGGAATATTAATTTTACTCATCAACCACCAAATTCYCCTGATTTAAATGTATTGGATTTGGGCTTTTTTAGAGCCATTCAATCTCTTCAACAGAAAAAAAGTCCAATGTATTGTCAGACCTTGTTGACAATACAATAAAAGCATTTACAGAGTTGTGCTTAAGCTTAACTATGTGTTTATCACATTACAGGCATGTATGATGGAAATTATGAAACTGAAAGGTGGAATTGATTACCCTATACCACATATGCACAAATCAAAACTAGCAGCACAAGGTTTACTACCTGAATATTTAACTGCTAAGACAGAACTAGTGATGCAGTGCATAAGATATGTGCAAAATGTTGGTGATGYAARTTCCATTAGTGAACTAGTAGACTCACTTAGTAGTGAATTAGCTGTTCCAAATGCAGTTCAGATTGAAGCTGGAAGACGAGAATTCTACATTGACATGTGTGCAGGTGGTTCAGAAGAGCAAGCTGGTTGCAGTAATGACCCAACAACTGAAATATACCCTGTTGGTAACATTAATGAAGAGTTTGCTCCTCCTAATGCAGGTCAAAATGAAGATGGACAACGACAATTATTCATTGATATGTGTGCAGGTAGTTAACACCATGAAGTTGCATAAAAAAGTAACAAAAGAAGCAAGCAGTTGCAGACAGAAGCAAGTTTTTGCAGAAACAAAAGCAGACAGAAGCATGCAGTGATAAAAAATAAGCAGACAGAAGCAAGTTTTTGCTTAATTTAAGTATTTGCACATGTTTAATTTGTCTTTGGGCACATTTGATATAAATGAAATATTAAAGGCAGAATCGCTGTTATTGTTAGACTTCAACAATTAGTAATGCAAATGAAGTAAACCAGACAACACYATCCTTGCATAGCCTCATCACAATCTCTTGTGGTGGCGTAATGCATGGATCGTGTCATCCATGTCTGACTAATGCTCTCAAATAGGATCTCTGAGCATAATGATACATAAAAAGGAGTAAATTTCAACCCAAAAAGGCGACATAATCATCATTAGTCCTAACTAAAACACAATTTCAAAGACAAAAACAAAAAAATTGAGAGAAGAGAAATAGAATTAGACCCCCCTTCATCTTCATCTTCCAATTCAAGGGCAAACATAGGCCAATATTGAGAAGGCTCTTTTAAAAACCACTGTCTCTGCTCTCGAGAGTTTTGCCTCTCTAACCATTTCTTGGTTCTCTTCTCCACATCTTCCTTCATAACTCTAGTCATCTCTGCTCTAGCCGTTGCCACATCATCGTCATCTTCTTGCATGCACGAAATAGAGACACAAGTATCCAGTTCACCAAATGTAACAAGAACAACATCAGAAGAACAACCCAAAGCCTCACTGTAATCAACCAAATCTCTCATATCATGTCCCTTCACTCCCATCACCTTGCTCAAATCATCGTCATCCCCATCCCCAGAATCATTTATCTTCTGACCCTCGTAATCTGCGTCAACCACAACCAAATCAACAGAGTTGTTGAATAAACAAGGTCCGTCTTCATGATCTGAGTCAAGACAACTCAGATCTGGAGTAAATGTCTCAAAGTTTTGAGATTTTTCGCGATTTATGTAAAATTTCATATCCATGGTGATTGATTGACAACACGAAATGTGGGAATATTAAAGATGGAAGCTGAGGATACGAATTAAGTCAAGGAAAAAGGAAGAAACTGAAAGATCGTATGAAGGATTTACAGAGAGAAAGAGTTTGAGAGTGGCGGAAGAGAGAGAGAGAGAGAGAGAGAGAGAGAGAGAGAGAAAATTAGGGTTTTGCCATTAGTGGGTTAAATATGGCGGGAGGGATTAATTAGGGTTTTTAATTGGGGTGGGTTAGAGTGTAAGTGAGGTTTAGTGTTAATGGGTTGGGTTAATATGATGGGTTAGTGTTTGGGTTATAAACTAATATGATGGCATAAATTGTAAATCCAAAAAAGAATCAAGGGCAAAGTGGTAATTGTATAGGTAAAAAACTTACCAAAATAGGAAAAGGGGAAGAAAACCTGAATAATCCGTTTAAGGAAATAGGGAAGAAAATAGTGAATAGGAGGGAGTATATAATAATATTAATAATTAATACATATTGTGTTTGGGGATTTTAGCCATGCGAGTTGACTAGGTTAAGTAAGACAGGGCCTAAGTATTAAGAGAGAGAGAGAGAGAGAGAGAGAGAGAGGATCATATGAGTTGGTTATTTTTGGTGAGTTACCCCTCTAAATCTGGACCATTGATCTAATCTAAGATGGTGGGTTGAGATTAAATCTTGCTTAACCTATAAATACTCACTTTTCTCTCAATCTCCCTCATTATTAGAAAAATCACACATTCTCTCTCCCCCTTCTCCCCCTAAAAAGCCAGAACAAAAAAAAAAAAAGATCGACACCTCGTTCAAATTCGTCAAATTCAGTCTTCATCAAACTTGTTCAAATTCGTTCAACTTGCAGACTACAAACTCAATTTTCATCCTCAATCTTCATCATCCTTGTTAAATTTTTTTATCAATTAAGAAGATTTCGCAAATTTGATTTCGTTGTGTCTTTCGTTTCATCTTTGTATTTCTCTCCAATTTCACTATAGGTAAGTACTAATTTTATTTTTCTAGGTCTGATTTGTGCGTTTTCATTATAGTACTTATTTAACTAATATCCGTTTTTTTTTGTTAAATTACCTGTTCTCTTATTTATTTTCCAATAAATTATAAGGTTTTGAGTTTGATATGTGAATTCCAAATGATCTTGTGCATTTTCTTGTTGTTGTAAGGTGTTTGATAAGTTTTTTTAGTCAATTGTGCTATTTTATATCTTTGATAATTTCTAGGGTTTTGTGATTAGATGTGTTAAAGTTATTGTATTACTTCACCTGAGTTATAGTATTATTCAAACTCAGTTATTATATTTTGTAGTTACTTTTTGTTTGTTATATTAATCTGGTAACAACAGTTATTATTTTACTTTTGACCGAGTTATTGTTGTTGGTTTCATATACTGTTTTATAGTCATACTAATAACAAATTTTAATTTACTCTTAAATTAAACTAGTGGATCTAGTTGCATGCAAACTAAATAATGAGAAAAACAATTTCTTACGTATACAAAATGGACGAAATTCTTGGGCACCAAATTAGAACTCCTTCCTAATTTGGTTCTTGAGCTATTATTAATTTAGGATGATCCTCCATCTTTTAGATTCAAGAAAAGAATCACTCCAATCGGTTGCACCTAGATTTAGCCCAAATCTCCACTTAATATTATGTGCTAGATAATCATTATGTGATTTACCTTAAAATTCATTACTAATACTCATATATTAAATTAATATTACTATTAATTTATTTGATCAAATTTGGATTCATAAAAGACATTTTTATGAAGAATAAAAGAGAGAAAGAGAGAAAATTTTATCACAAAAAAAAACTTAAGTGTATTTTTGTAAGAATGAATTGTAAAAATAAGAAAACTATTTTCTTATGGAAGGGGAGGGGCTGCCGGTTTGGTGTGGCATG
>VHZZ01048164.1:0-12975 GCA_009801015.1 Silene noctiflora
GGCTACGTGATCCTTTTCCTAGGCCTAGACCCAATGCTTCCCCTTTTTATTATAAGAGATTGGGTGCAGTGATTTTACTCAGTGGGTGGTTCATGCCTTGAAGCCCCATAACCATAAAATAAAGCAGGTAGAGAGGAATTAAATGCTCGAACAGAGGATAGGAAAGCCGAAAGTCGTAGCATAATGGGAAGGAATCTCCGGTTTAAGCCCGAAATCTTACTCTTCTTCTTTTTTTTTTTTATTTCTTTCTGACACGGATTTAATCAGATCATCGCACTATGCGTCATCTTCTCCTTTTGGCGGATATGCCGCTAGGTAGCTCTACCACACAAGCACAGAGTTCATTGAAGAAGAGAGTCTCTGAAGAGGTTCGATCGGGACACTACTATAGCCAAGCCTTTACTACTTTCCACATATTCTATGGAGGATTCCCCGACGTTAGGCGCCAATAATCTCTGAGGTAACCCTTTTGTTATTACGAGACGAGTGACCTAGTCTAAGGACACTTGCTTATTCCAAAGAGTTTGGTTCTCCACACAAGCAAGATAGACATAATATAAGATAGTTAAGAATGAGAACAGGCTAGCTAGATTTGGATAAACAATCCTTTAATTGGCTAGACCAACCAAAGACAGAGGAGCTCTATAATAAAAAATGGGGCTTCAAGACTTCACCCTATAAAGTAGTAAGTTGCAAAAGATCCTGATCTCCATTCATTACGGATTATTAAGGCATACCGTCTCCTTTTGTGAAGCTCATTCAATAAGTAAAGGCCATTACCTTCTGCTTTTGTACTTGCTCTTATACGTGATACTATACCTGATGTGTATCTCTTTCTCGCCGATGCACTTACGCCGGATCTATCTAGATTACTATTTTAAAAGGAAGGGCAAGCTAAGTAAGGTAATAAGGGATGAAGCCTTCCTCTCCTTCCCTGATAGTTAAAATATTGGACAGATTTCTTGTTACCTACCCGTGAAGCCCATAAGTGGCGCTCGTTAACACACTCACGAAAACGACATTCTCCTTTCTTCATCTCTAGCGCTCGAGTCTGCCCGTATTTTTAGGGCATGAAAAGGCGGTTAAGGGCAGTGAACTGGCTTGGGTACGGGTTCTCAATAGAGAATCAGCGGCTCATTAACAATATATGACTTAGGCCAATATACTACTTGCCACATTTGACTTCAGCTCTCGCCTGGTACTGGTAAAAGGAAAAAACAACACACGTTCTATACAGATAGAGCTAAAGCAACTGCTCCGATTGAACCGGAAGTTCAACCTAATACAATAAACTAAATTCCAGCTCCTTTACTAGAACTGTATTATCCACTACGCTTCAACAAAAGCTTTGACTCCGGGATCAGCAAACGCTTCTTCATCTAGAACAGCCTCAACTGGGACGGACCTCTATGTCTGCTGCTACATCCTTGATTTAATCGGATGGTTCGAATGCCACTTCAACTTAGTCTTCCTCGGACCTGTAAAAAAATGGCATCTTCCACTGCTTTATTACCATCGGCCAGAACTCTCATTCATTCAAATTTAATAACAAAGTAAACTACTGGAGCAGTAGAAGATTTTTACTTTCCCGCATTAAAAAGGAGGGTAGTTTAGTTCAGTTAAGGGTTGTTACTAAGGTAAGGTTCTTAATATGAGTAGCTAACTTATAGGAAGGGGTTAAGGCTCCTCAGAGCCAGGATCCTGGGCCGATTCTTATTTCAGTAGCTTAAGGAAAGGCTGATAGTTGCTCAATTTAGTTTTTTGTCATCGCGTGCTTGCATCGAAGTAACCTCCTTCCCTGGCCCACGCTTAAGTATCTAGTCTCTCTATGCTCCCTTTACTATAAAGCAACTCAAAGAAGTGCCCCTCCTTTACCATGTGATTCAAGAGATGCTTGAAACGATGCGATGTTAGCTTCAAACGCGAGCTTGGATTCAAAGAAAGATCATATGCTTGGATCCCTTTCCTTTCGGTATGAAAAAAGTGTAAAATTCTTTGTCTATAATTGGCGGGGACCCCCCATACCCAAGACTCATCACCTTCTACAGCAGCTTCTTCGTCTTCGACGTTAGTTCCTTAGGTATCTTCATGCCGTGGTGTAGTTTTCATTCGAGCATCAAATCCATTAATTCAAGGATAGCTTTTTCTTCAACCCTAAACCGTTCACCCAAGGAGGAAGCTCCCGGAGAGTCCAGGTCATGTCAAAGGGGCCCCTGTAAAAAAAGCAGCCTTAAGGGTAGGGGACACTTTCGGAAGAGTATTCCCGAAGGATTTTCTTAGACGGAAAACCCGGTTGAGGGCGTTTTTTCCATACAAGCAAGAGGAGCAGACACTAGACTAACTGCGGTTTGACTCAAGCCTAGCTTAAGCGCATTCTGGAAGAGTAAAAAAAGTACTGACATGAAATCGATTTCAAAGTTGAAAGAAAAAGCCAAAGTATGACTTCCATGCACGATGCCTTTACCATCACTATTATCATCGGGCAAGATTAGACTACTACGACTTTTTTCTATTTATTGGCGCTCCCTATTCTACCTTGACTTTCCGTTAAATCTTAAAAAGACTAGCATAGCAGCTTCGTTTGAATCAGGCAACCACTAAGCAAACGCATCTTCTCCACTAAATAAAGAAAGATCAAAAGGATCTTGTCGTGTTACAGCCGAAAAGCCCCTCCTTCATCAAGTAGAACCGAGGTTAAATAGCGGCATAGCCTTTGTACTAGTCATTATGTGCTAACAAGAGTGTAAGTATAGCAATAGTCCATCTCATAACGAGCGGAAGTTGGGAAGCAATAGAGCACAGTTCTTTCTTTCTTTCGGATGTGAAGATAAGTTAGTTGAAGATGAGCCTGATCTACCTGCCTAACTATCACTATCGAAGAATTAATAA
Source organism: Silene noctiflora (assembly GCA_009801015.1). Taxonomy (NCBI): domain Eukaryota; kingdom Viridiplantae; phylum Streptophyta; class Magnoliopsida; order Caryophyllales; family Caryophyllaceae; genus Silene; species Silene noctiflora. The sequence goes on from VHZZ01048164.1 coordinate 2,890, forward strand.
TTAAGGTAAGTAAGACTGGGATCAAAGATAATATTTTTTAAGATTTCTTTGAACTAGAAGCGAAAAATAAAGAAAAAGTAAGGTAACCGTGATTGCTCTAGTAGGCATTCGCCGGGGTCCGAAGTTCCTAAGGATAGAGTAGAGTCCGCGCAAGAAGCCAGTTCTTTCATCATATTTGACCTTCTACTAGAGGGAGATGAGACTGCCCTACTTAATGCTGTAGTTAAGGGATTAGACTCTTAGCTATGATTCTAATTTCTTTGGATAAGCACAAGCCCCCTATTGCTGCTTTAAGTTGAACGTTAGGGCGTTACATATTTACTAAAAAGACGAGAAGAGACAGAAGGTATTAGGATTCCATGAGATGATGTTCTCTCATAAAAGAAAAGAGTGGCTTTACTTCAACTCAATTACTCTCATACTACCCGCTACAATACTATAAGAGTGGTAAACGATTCCTCCTTCTTTTCTTGTACGACCAGCAGCTGGAAAGAGGGGCGTAGCCTTATGTCACGTCTTAAGTAGTGGTTGTTTGAAAGGTATAGTCTTGGGCTATAGGAATGAGATTCCTTGACTTGGTACGTTCTGAAAAGCGTGGATCACGCATGGAATCCGGTATGTCGATCTTTAAAATCGTTCCTTGCTTCATTCACCATCATCATCCGCGACAGCTGGCTTGCCGGTTCATATGTTCTGTTCCGCTTCACCAATAAACTCGCCCTGTATCCAACGCTCTAATGTTCGCCCCGTAAACAAGACCCACTCCCTTCGCTACGCTCGTCTCATTCTGATAAGTCCTGAAGGCATAAGAAAGCTCGCTTAAGATGTTTCAAAGGGTCAAGATAGGACACAGGATAGAAGTCTACCCTTGGCTTCCATCAACAACCTCTTTCTCTTCTGTTTCATTTGTAATGTGAAATAAAGGCGGCTGCTGCACCTTCTTACCCCTGCCTAGGATTTTTAGCATTTTTCAAAGGTAACAAAGATCAAAATGCGCATTTTCAAATCCTGATTTTAATTTTGAAGGAAATGAAGCCGATGAAGTTCTTATTGATGGTGGAAAGGGATGTCCTGCTTATTTATAAATATCCATATAAACAGGAATTTTTTCCTTTGGACAATTAATTGGACGAAAAACCAGCCCTTCAGGCCAAAAATACTAAGGCTTTATACCAATTCAAAAAAAGTGCATTGCAAGCAGAAATTACAAGGTCAAGGCAGGAAATCTACAAAACGCTTGCAGTCCCCTGTCGACCTCTTTTTTTTATGTTTAAAAATCACGGGTTCACTGAAAAAAGGGTTACTTTCTATGATCGGAAATGCGGTTCATTAGTCAGTATTTCATCCTTCTGCTCAAGCAAATAGATTGACTACTCTCACAATCATAACTTTTGCGGCAAGGACCCCACCGTGGTACTTAATCATGTTCGAAAAGAACCTTCAAATTAAATTAATGGAATGGGTGAGTGAAGGAGCTTGCTCCGTTTCAAGACCTGTTGTTCTATAGCTCGCTACATACTTACACTCATTTGCTTGCCGTAGATTCATTCATCAGTTTACAGTTTACTCAAAAAAGAGAGCTCGTTACAAAGCTTAGAAAATCACAGCCTCTGATCCCTGCGTTGAGCCCTTGTTAGCACAGCGCTAAATACCTTAAACGAGGGTTCGTCTCGCTTAAAAACGCATTCTTGGCGAAACTTACGAAAAACATGAAGCGAGCATAGTATTTGAAGTAGAAGAGATGTTGACGATGGTGGTTCGAGGGTAAAAAAAGGGTGCCTATCAAAAAACAGCTTTAGCTAATGCTGAAAAAGACGTTGTTAGCTTCAAGTGGACAAGAATCTCAACTTGTTCACAGATAGCCTTTCGACTTTCCAGAGTGACTTATTTCGAAGAAAGCAACTTTTTTATTTTCATACAATAAAGCAAGGCTGCCAGCCTTTCATCAATCAGTAAATCGAGCACAGGCAAATAAAGCGAGCGTGGATTTCAAAATGAGCGAAGTCTTCAAGTTGTGGAAAAGTGTGCACGATCTCGGTTCCATCTGAGCAAGATAAGGAAGACTTAGCCTTCACTCGCATTAAAAGCACGTCTTGAGGACCACTAGGCAAGTATAGAAGTCAGATTTGTCTAAAGAGTGAGGGGTTAGTTTGAGGTTTTAATAATGAATGTCTTGAGCAAGCCCTACCCAAGTTCCGTCTTCTTTTTTAGATTGTCAACAACTTGTAGCGTGTGAGAAGGGGTCCTAGAAAAAAATGAGAGGAATTTCCACTCTCCTAATAAAGTAAAGGCTTTTTTTCATATTCCGCTGTTATAATTCGATTTGGATCGCTATATCACTCTTCAAACCACTATGGGTCGACCAGTGTTTTACCCGGACCGTTCTGCACATATACGGATGAATTCGTAGATTTATAGCAATATGCTATAGGTGCTAAGAAAAAAGCAATTTCTACTCTAGACTTCTAACTTTAATTCTCCCAACTCAGTCGAAGAGGTACATGCATCTGGAAAAACAAAAGGTACTTAAGACAACGGGGTCCATGCCCTGATAGTAGCAGCCATCCCGGTTCATATACTCCAAAAGCGCCCCCTCTCGTTGGAAACGGAATCATAACATTCATATACACCTTCTAATTTAGACGACTGCCTATCTATTACAGGAAGGGAGAGGTTTACAGGATGCAGAAAGAAGGTACGAACGTTATTATTAAAATAATAAAAACTTCGGGGAACTGTATGATTAAGTTATTAATTTGAGCTATAATCTCCATCTTCGAGAGAAGCCGGCTAGACCCTACGTGGTTAATAGAATAGCCGCCTAATCAACCACCAACTTCGCCTCTTAATATTATGGCTTTAGGAGACAAGTAGTATATTATAAGTAAAGCTAGGCCTCAACTATAGGAATTCAGCTCACTTCTTCTTCGAGTTCAAAAGCGCGGATAGCTCTTACTTCTTTTAGCCTTTAGTTAGTACGCCCCCTTATTAACAAACATATTTAACATAAATACGGGATTGAGTTTGCTCACGAACAGTACAGGAGGAGGTCCCTACCAACGTCTTACATCGTACCCGTAACCATAGCCATCTGCTGTTTTCCCATTCCAAAAAGACTCATAAATTTGGTGCCTCGCTAACGTGCAACATCAGGGATTGCTATTTTAATGAAGGTATCTTCATACCCTCTTCTCTATGAGTTGAGCTTTATATTTTATAAGAAGATGCACTTTCCAGACCTCAATTTTACAAAAAAAAGCATACAGAAAGCAGGATTAGATCCCCCTTTTTATTACCATTACGGCTGTTGAAAGAGTTTCTATGAATATCCATAAAGCAAATAAATTTCCTTTGCTTCGCCCACCAGAAAAAAGAATTCCCCGCACCCGTACAATAAGTTAACCCGCGAGCCTATGCGCTTTCTTGCTCATGAGCCCTAAGAGTTCTTGCATATCCTCGAAAATAGGAAAAGAAGAAGAACTTACCAACATAGTATCTTTGCCGAGATGCCCTCTCCTGGCGGGTCCTTGGAAAAAGAAAAAAAAGAGGCATCAAATGCCACTCTGCTCAGTTGGACACACAAGTAGGTTGATTGGGTTCATGTGGATCACTTATCAGAATTGGGTAGTGCATTCCCCTCTACCTTTAATTGGACATACCACTTCCTTACTTGTAAAGGGAGATCAAAGATCTTAACATTACAGATGTATGCAAGATTTCCTATTTTTTAGGATTCTCGAACGCTTTATAGGATGCTCAAAGGCGAGGATAAGACGTCGGAAAAGGCGGTTGCGTCGCGAAGCCGTAAGGACGGACAGGAATGCATCGACAATGTCCTAACCGGTATCAAATGAAACTTTGCTTTTCCAAGGAACTCTTATTCTCATAGAAGGACTCTCCCTCACCCCCGGGGCAGGGGGGCCCACCGCAAACACCTTAACGTGCTTTCTGATGATTATGAGAGAATGAAACCACGTGCTACAAAGATGACGTCGTCCGGTAGTATGACAAATCAATCTTACTTGTTTTTGCGATAACCACTTGTCTGTCTCCTTCACTCTCTTATTCTTCCAAATGTTCAGTTAGTTTTGTAATCAGTTGCTAAGCAATATACATTCCTATTCTTTAGATTGTGTAAGCATATGAACGTGCTACACTACGGTACGGGACAGACTTCTTTTTCCTCACATTAGCGATCGAATCTTTAAATCACATAATCTATAGGAAGCGAGTCGAAAGAAATGAGTGTGTTGACAAACTCACTGCCTTTGCTTGGAATGAAGAAGCAGCGGATATCTAATAAAGTAGCCTTCCTTTTTAATATGACATTAGAGGACCTTTTGTCTTAGTTATTATATTATATTTAATTTTAAAAAACCCCTGCCTCTCACTTCACTTCGTTGGTGAGGCATTGAACTTCTCTCCTGCAAAGAAGATTCCATATGAAAGGGATTCTTCGACCAATTCTTTACTTTACATATTTATGGAAAAATGAGGCCCTTGAGAGTTTTCTCTCTCTTACTGACGACCAAGCCGCTCTTCAATTGGTTGTTTTTGTTCCTTTCTCAACCTGCTATTGCTCTTTGATTTGATTTTTTCTTTGTAAATTGAAATCCCACTCCTGTCTTCAATATCGAAGCGATCAGCACGAGACATAAATTTCTGTGGATGAACTCAATCTACCCGCCCGCAATAGCAGACCCTTGGGCACGACACGCACGCCTACTAAATCAAAGAAGATTGCAAATTGAGAATTCAAGATAAGGTTATGACTCGTATTTTATTAATTTGCTTTTCTTTCTGCGTTCGAGTCAACTTCACATCCATTTTGAATGTTACTCGCGAGAGACTATAACGGCCGATGTTCTAACTAACGAGGCCACTTTTGTTTTGCCGAGTTAATCTCTGAAAAAGTTAAGGGAGTAAACACTAGAGTCCAATTCTTCTTCTTCTATAATAATTAGAAATAATTAGATTGATGATGTGTAAATGGAAGGGCAAGCTTGCTTCGTTCCCGACCAATTGTCCTAGAAAAGAAAGGATTCCCGTTTAAAATTAAAATAGGCGAGCCTGTCCTGTCTCTAAAGTAAGAAATGGGACTTAGACTAATAGTTTTTAAATGCACTCTTACCAACCAAAAGGCCGGGTTTGGTCCAACTTTTCGTTACAAATCGGGGGAAGGAGATCAAAAGAATTTCATGATAGTCAAGTCGAAGGGCTAGACTAAGATCTTTATGATGTCCATCTTGTCCTATATATCTGGATCTATCTTCTTAGACTTCCGGTTAGCGCATAAACTCGCTTTTTCCTTAATATGGAATGCAATTTCTTTTTTTTTTTTCTAAGAGCGTTCATGGGGGCTAGAGGGGCACTTCTTCCTAAACAAGAGAAGGAAGAGACGAAGTGTGACTTGAAACCAGTTAGGGCTTGCTCATGAAGGAGATGCTTTTGCCCCGAAACCCTGGACGAAGAAGGAAGTGAGCTAGCTATCAGTCAGCCAAGAGCGAGTGGAAGAAAAGAAGAAATTATATATGGTTCGGCGGAACCAAGCAATAAGGGCCTATCATATTCATATAAACTAAGGGCTTCACGTCTTAACTCGGAACTCGGTCCTCTAAACTTGGGGAATTCCTCGGGATCCGCAGGGGAAGAGCGCCACCGCTAGTCTCATCTTCTCTTGTCGAAACAAGAGAAGCTCTTAAGGTAGTTTACTTGCTCGAAGAGGAGCTGTAAACCACACCCCACTGGATTCAGGTATCTCTATCAAGTCAAGCAATGAGATCTTCAATCTCCTTTTCTAAAAGTATGCTCTCTATATAAGATAAGATACGAAATTGGATTTCTTATTTAAGAGAGTATATCCGCTCATTGGGACAAGTTCACCTCTTAGCACAGTATGTGTGATAAACGTTTATATAATTGATTCCAGGGCTTAGGAGTTCAAGCTTTTAGACCAAATAACCTAAAGCCAGTCATTCGCCAGACGGAGTTAGGCCTTATTGAGACGAAATGAGGGCTGGTATGACTGCATGGTAGGTCGTCCATCGTAAATCAAGGGTCGAAATGCGCAGAAAACTAAAGGACTGGATAGGAAGGTCAAGCCAAGTTCCGCCGAAGACGGCCAATCACGACATGCGATTCAGAGACCAATCAAGATGAGAACTGGACTTATCTTATTAATACTCGGAGACACTTCGTCTTTGTAGAAGTAGTGCCCTAGCAATGTCCAACGAGAAAAAGTTTTAAAAAGAGATTCAAGGTCTCACCCTTTTGAAAGAGAAGTTCACCCATAAGCTTTTATGCGTGATTGGCTAGTTAAGCTCGATTTACTTTTTTTTTCTCAAATGAGATGCGAAGTGGACCTATTTATATTATAAGTCCTCGACGCCATCTTGAAAGGAAAGGCGGCTTGCTACTTCCTGCCAAAACAGGACTATGCTCAACAAATGGAAGGAGGTAGGATCGTAGTAATCCATCTCGGCCAATTCCTTGCTAAAGCCTAGAAGACTGACGGTCGGTATGAGATTTTCTATTTGTAGTTTTAAGAGAATGCCCCCTGATCATGCGCGAAGTATTCCGGGCAATTAAAAAGTAGGCTAGAGCTGACTGCACTTACGACGAGGCCTGAAAGACTCGACTGTTTAAAGGAGAGGAAAGCGTTGATGAAGCTTCTCCAACAAGGAGATCTTTAACAAAGAAAACTGGATTTTTTAGTGAATACGGGATTTTCAAGTGCAATTTTTTCCTTCCTGTAGGGTTTTTCGCTACGAGTGACTTTAGTGCTTTGACCAAATCTGACATCGTGTTACAAAAAAAAATGTGTTTTTGAAATGAGATGCGGCCGTGGAGAGCAAGAAAGGAAAGGCGACTTTATATAATTACTTAAAGGCTAATTCAAGACTCTTGACTTTTGCTCGTCAAATCCAGGGACCGATCTCGGTAAGCAATCGGCCGATCGCGCCTTGAATTAAATATGAATTAAGGTGAAACCGCCGCATGTTCTTAATATTTGATGCCACCTTGAAAGCAAAAGAAGCAAATAAGGATTACTAGACTATGTTAACCATTAACCAGGATTGAGTGAGGATTCCTTGGACAAGGGAGCAGTTCACTTTAAATTTTAAAAGACATTGGCATTAGCTTTCTCCCAACGTATGAAAGGGATTTATACTAAATGTAGTTTGCCCAGCTAGCTGTACTTTCTTTTACGCTTTGGCATAGACTTCGACACGCTTTTGGTCTTTAAAACCTTTCTTTGGTAGCAGAATAAATAAGCATTATCGTAGGCCCAATCATCCTTCAAACTAGGCAATTTATTTCAATTCTTCAAGCACCCGCTAAGGCACTTTCAATACAACTTTCGTTTTTGTTGAGGTCTGGAAGAATAATCACAGGAAAGAGATCATTTCATTCCTCCCGCTATCGTTCGAGATATAAAGATCTGCAAGGCGATATGCAAGTGCCCTATCTCTGGCTCTGGATGTGAGGGCTTAGTGTTCGCGAAGGTCTTATCCCATGGTTTTATTTTCTATTGAATTTATGTGCTTTTTTTTAGTGTCTGTAGAAGGGGAAAGTCTCTCAGCCTCAAATTCCTGCATCGACCAAAGATGGCTATTCACCAGCTCTTTTTTTTAGGCTAGTAATGCCTGGCACTTTGATTTGATTTTGGCCCACGCTCCGCTAAAACTGCTTTCCCGTTGGCATCGAAAGCATCCCCGGTTGCATCTGCTGCTTATTCTGTCAGATCTTATCTCGAATCAGCTGCAGTCATCATTTACGGCTAAATGTAGGATTTGATACCTTAGTACTACCATTAAAGGCGAAATACTTATAGGGTAGGTGTATAAATATCTTAGTGATGGGCCCACGTTCAAGTAAGACTTTTACAAGTGAATTCTGCTCTTGATTGAGGAATTTCTTACTAATGAGAGCGATGGTACGTACTTAGTCTTATATAAGTTAGTACACATCTCGGGTCAAGAGGCATTAAGCTTTTCCCTTTGATTTCAAGGTCTTTCTAACTTACCTTGTTGAAGTTGAAAACATAGCTGAAGGGTCGGGTATTACGTGGGCGCGCCTAATATGGTCTGGCTTTTATAAGAAAAAGTGGGCCCTTACCCTTACCTCTGACTACGATTACATTGAGTAAAGTCTTCCTGCCTTATTTCAAGTCCCACATCACAGATTGGTAATCTTGTTTAGGGCTAGAGTGCATCCCCGCCTCCAGGACGTGAAGGCATAGCGCAATCTTTAAGCCTGTGTTTTTCTTCATATTGGACAAAAAAAGAAGCTTACCTGCTTTCCATGAAGGCCCTGAAGGTCTTGCTGGCATAGATTGCCCGATCATGGTAGGGGCAAACTCGAACTCGTCGCCTTTCTATTTATAGATAGAGCTAGCGACTTTTTAGAGCCAGCCGTGTTATAGTAGCTCTTTTATTGTCCGTAGTTGGAATGACTTCTGTAGCGCTTGGAAAAGGCTTTAATGCCGTAAGAATAACTCGCCGTGGTTTGACCACCAGTGGTTGCTGGACCCTATTCCCGTCCCGCCGTCCGAGGTTTTGATTCAGTTTGAATTTCAATCTTGGTAGACTTTGGAAGATAGAGCGATTCAACCCGAGATTATTAAAAGAAGAAGGAAGAGAGTCTTGCTCATAATTAAATGAATTCGAGGTCAAATAATAACGACCGCATTAACAGTCTTTAAGGGTTCTGTCTCAAGAAAGGTAGCCATAGAAGAGAATTTTCCTTTGATTTGAGGTCTGATCTCTTCTTCCCTGACTTGGGGGTTTGGGCCGAGGCTTTTGATTTTCTTTAAGAGCGGGAGGGCGACTTCGTTTGTCTTCCCACGCAAGGGGTGTCCGTTAAACCCGGGTTTGCTTGAAGTGCTTTTAGAATTAAAAAAAGCATTACATGAGTGGGCAAAATAAAGGAATACATTGAGTCTTTGAGTGCTGATGTAAAGCTAAGAAAAAAGGGCGTTAGCATATGACTGAACGAGGATAGAGTGGGCGTCTTAACTAGGTTCTTAATTGACACTTCATTTCTATAGATTGGTTGAGCATCCCAGCTCATTCCTCTCTCGCATTAAAAAATCCTAAAGCTAATCACGGGTCTCGGCAGAATGGGCCAGTGAGCGACTAATCAAACTAAGAATCAAGCTAAGCCTGAGCTTAAGGTTGAATTTAGGGTTGGGTTTATCCTTTTGACGTAAGATAAGAAGGGTAGAGAGAGAAAGCCCTCACTCATTTGCCATCGGAGAAGACTTCGCTGTTAAGGGGGGTTTACCTATAACTCTCCCGTCTTTACTTTTTTTTCTTTCTTGAAAACAGCGTTTGACTTGCATGTCTTAAAAATGGAGCCAGTCCCACTGCTGAGCCAGGATCAAAGTAAAAAAAAAATTCTTATAATTAGAATTATATATATGTGTGTGACGATTGGGGACCTCCTTCGGACTTTACTTTACTCAAGTAGGAGGGATTAGAAAGAGACATCAGCATGGTAGGAAAAAGGACTGAGGCTCGTTCCGTTTATCGTATGGGACCAAGCAACTAGTCTAGTATACAGGACTCATTCCCTGTGACCCAAGTATTCCCAACGTCGGCAAAGGAAGAGTCAGATGAGATTTTCTAAACAAAGTCAGTTAACCCAGAGTGGGATGTGGGATACAATTTCAAATTTTGATTTGTGATAAAAAAGAAAAGATGAAGACAATCCTCTGGTAACTACATCCCTGTCTACAAAGGAAAAGGAGAAAAAAATGAGATAGATCTTCAATAGCATATTAGTCCTATTCTAAAAGATTGTGGCTCGTAGTATACAGACTCATTTCATTACCGTGGTTCAGTATAAAGGCAGACTTCGGATTTCACATAAGGAGCTCACGTCTTGAGCTTGAGAGAGAGACCGCTTTCGAAAGATTCTCGCTCGAACTTCTAATTTAAGCTTCTTGTTTCAATCTTTAATCAAGTCGATTGCGAGAGTTGATTCTTTTACTGAATGCTCCGAATGCCCATGAGTAGGGGAGTAAGGCAGCTTCCCCTTTTCTTCCTTTGGTGGATCTCTAGTTTGCAGTCTTTTTCTTTCTTT
>VHZZ01048238.1:0-11655 GCA_009801015.1 Silene noctiflora
TCAGCCAATCATTACCGATATGTGTGGACCAGTTGACCAAATAAACGAATTATCCCTTACGTATTCTTATTTTGAGATTTATTGTGTGATCCCACTATTGTTGAGGATACTTACTCCAACACATTCTATTTCAAAATGTTCAATTTATTGGGGGTGTGTCCCAGCTCGTGGACCCGCGGTCGGTCCAGTGACCGGATGGGAGTGGTCTGTATGTCGGGTTTGAAATTTCAATTGCCAGGTATGCGCAGCCGGTGGACCGGCGGCCGGTCCAATGGCCGGATGGGAGTTGTATGAATTTTGTGTTTGATTTCCATTTGCCAGGTGTACCCAGCCGGTAGACCGGCGGCCGGTCCAGTGGCCGGCTGGGGAGTTTCTGTTGCAAATTTATAATTTTTTGTTGTGGGTGTATCCCCAGCCGGTGGACTGGCTGGGAGTCCTCTGTTATAATTTTGTGAAATTTGTTTAAGCTGTTGGTTGGGCCGGTTGGCCGGCAGCCGGTCACATGGACCGGCTGGGACTCTCTGCTTTTTTTTCTTCATTGTTTTATCCCATGTTCTTTATGCCTTGTTAAGATGAGTTGTTTACACTTTAATCTCATGTGGTGTTACCAAATGAGCATGAGTATGTCCTTGGATGTGGAGGTTTATCCACATGTTGAATCGGTTGGGGTTTACCTTCCGGTTTGGTTGTATCGAGTCTTGAATGTGAAGGATGATCCGTAAGCGAGTCAGTTGGGGTTTAGCTTCCGGTTATGATTGACCTACCTCTATGATTAGACTTCCACTTAGATCTTCCGTCCCGTTGGGGTTTACAAATTGGGGTACTCGATTGTGTCGAGTCTTGGATGTGGAGGTTTATCCACATGCCGAATCGGTTAGGGTTTACCATCCGAGAGTTTGGATCCAGGTCTTAGGCTAGAACGTACCTAGCTAGTCATTCTACCAAGGGTTGTATATGTCTAGTGGGTAATTGTCTTTCATGGTGTTGTGTAGTCATCGATCGTGCTTCTTTGGATTACGTACTTCCTTTCATTACTCGCTCGTCTTGTTCGTAATCTTTAAGTTTGGATGTTCATTCTTGATCCTATTGGACACTAATGGTGAGATGCAAGCCATTAGTTGCAATAGAATCCCTTTGCTTGTTGTTCTACTCTAATATGCTTGCATTTTTCTCTCATATGTTATCATTTATGGTTTGTCGTATACCGTCTTGCGTTGATTGAACAAGTTTATGTTAAGAATGAAGTTAATGATCCAATATCTTGTATGCTTACATGTTTATCGAGTTTGTTTATATTCGATTTGATGTATTGTGGCTGGGAGAACCCTAAGTTACTCCCCACTGACTGTGCCATTCATGTTTCATGAATGACAGGTACAGGATGGTGTTAGCTGGGGCTGAGATGTGTGAGCTACCGTGCAATTTGACTCTGGACTTGTAGTAGTTGGCCAGACTCATGTCACCCTTGAACTATTCTCATTTTGTCTATTTCTGGGATATATTTTTCCCAAACACTTATCTATGTTGGTTTGTATAAATTATACGTTAATACATCTTTCCGCATGTTTGTAGTTTAATGACATTTCGCTTTTAAACTTAAAATGTTTTAAAAATCTACCATTTTTCCATTGCTCTGAAATCATTTAAGTTATTCTTTAGGTGTCGTACATAGAGGGGTGTTACAGAGTTTCAAAGGCAATGTCCTCATCATGAGTCGGACCCGTGGTTTCTTGCTATTACATTCTATAATGGATGTTGTGGTGAGGCACGATGAGTCTTGGATTCCACAAGCAATGGTATGTTCGATCAAATTGATGTGGAGGTTGCTCATTACACTATTGAGTCCATGGCTATCCATGATTCTCAATATGTCAATTCCCAAAGTGCTCCACTAAAAGCAAGAGAGGAGGATCCAAACTTAGCCCTCATGAAAGCTTAAATTGCCGCTCTTCAACAACATATTGAGAGGGGAGGGTCAAGTTCATCCCAAGCTATCGAGCAAGTAAATGTCATTAGCCAACTGGAGGTTTGTTAAGGTTGTGGTGGTGCAGGCCATTGTGCCGCATTGTGTAAGGCGTCCATAGAAGAGGTAAATGCTTTTTTAAGTTTTAAGCAAAGTGCACTTCCATTAAGTACCTTTTCTAACAACTATAACCCCAACCCCAATTTTTCTTATAAGAGCACCAACGTTTTGAACCCCCAACATCAAGTACCTAATGTACCCCAACCACCTAGGCAATACCAAGGAAATCCACCATGTTTCCAAGGTTAAAGGCCCCAATTCCAACAAGGTTATAAACAATCTTAACCCCAACAAAGCTACCAACCAAACTACCCCCAATTTCCCACCAAATGACCAAGGTCTAGGTAAGCTTGAGGCCATGATAATGAAGTTAGTAAAGGCCCAAGAAATGATGCAAGCTCAAATGCAAAAGAGTGATCAAGCTAAGGAGGCCGCCATTAAGATGTTGGAGACTCAAATTGCCCAACTTGCTACTTCAAATGCTCAAAGGCATTAAGCCCAACTCCATACCGCCAATGCCATTGCCTTAATAAGTGGTGCTAAGTATGATGCCCCGCCTTTGCAAAATGTTGAGGAAGAGGTAGTTGATGTGGGAAGTGATAAAAGTGTCAAGGGTAATGAGGGATCCAAGAACGTTGTTGAGCCAAAAGAAAAAGAGAGTGTGGAAGAAGCTCCCCCAAAGAAGGATGATCAAATCAAAGTCCCGGAAAAAGTCATGGTGCCTTTCCCCCAAATATTGGTCATAGCTCGAAAAGACACTCAATTCAGTAAGTTCATGGAAGTGGTGAAGAATTTACAGGTAACTGTTCCTTTTACTGAATTAATTACTTAAATTTCGTCTTATACTAAGTTCATGAAAGATATTTTAACTAAGAAGAGGACTTTGGACGATGTTGAAATAATAGCCTTCACCACCGAGTGTGGTGCTCTTTTACAAAATAAGTCCCCTCATAAGTTAAAAGATGCCGGAAGTTTTTCTATTCATGCAACATTGGCACCTACACCATTGATCTATAAAACATCCTTTGGGTGTTTTGGAGAATGTACCCGTCAAAGTGGGGAAATTTTTCATTCCGGTTCATTTTTTGTTCTTGACATAGCCGAAGATTCCCAAATCCTAATTATTTTAGGGGGGCCATTTTTGCATACCGTGGGTGGGGTCATCGATGTCAAGAATGGTAAGCTAACTTTGTAAGTAGGTGATGATAAGGTCAATTATAATTTGAATAGTGTTATGAAGAGTCATATGCTTGAGGAGTCGTGTTTTTCCACAGAGATTTTAGATGTTTTTGATATTATTGCGGGTGACTCTTTGCCTAGATCTTTGAGCAAAGATCCTTTTGAGGCCCTCTTGTTAATGGAATGTTGTTCAGGTGATGAGGAAATCGGAATGGAAGAAGTGGATGTCTTGGAAGGTGCTTTGGATGGAGAGAGCTACCCATGGGGGAAAATCTAAAATTCGTAGGTTTGATTGCTCCACCCAAAGATAATGAGGTACAAAAGCCCGAGCTTAAACCCCTCCCTTTGAATTTAATGTATGCTTTTCTAGACGAGGAGGAGTTGTATCCGGTCATTTTTAGTGCCCATTTAAGTGAAAGTCAATTGTCTTCTTTGTTAAATGTTTTGAGAACTCACAAGAAAGCCATTGGTTACAGGTTAGATGATTTGAAGGGCATAAGCCTCGATTTTTGTATGCATAGAATCCACTTAGAGGAGGACAATAAACCATGTGTCCAAGGTCAACGACGCTTAAATCCTAACATGCAATAAGTGGTCAAAAAGGAAGTCTTTAAGTTGTTAGATGTGGGGATTATTTATGCAATCTCCGATTCCAAATGGGTTAGTCTGGTCCAAGTGGTTTCTAAAAAGGGAAGAACCACCATAGTCAAAAATGATAAAAATGAACTCATCCCCAAAAGAGTTATGAAGGGATGGCGCATGTGTATTGACTCTAGGACGTTGAAGGTAGAAGTGTTTTGAAGCGTTGTGAAGGGTTTTGAAGGTCCTTTTCCTTCTTCAAAAGGTAATCGTTACATTTTGGTCGTCGTTGATTATGTCTCTAAATGGGTAGAGGCTATTAGTACTCCCACTAATGATGCTCGGGCCGTTGTTCGCTTATTCAAAAACATTATCTTTCCAAGATTTAGTGCGCCAAGAGCGGTGATTAGTGATCGTGACACTCACTTCGAGAAATAACTTGATACATTTCTAACAAAATATGGGAGTGACCCATAGAAGGGGCTTGACCTACCAACCTCAAACAAGTGGCCAAGTCGAGGTTTCAAATCATGAGCTAAAGTCCATACTTGATAAAGTTGTTGCCAAATCAAGGAAAGATTGGAGCATGAAGTTGGATGACACTTTTTGGGCTTATCGTACCGCGTTCAATACACCTATTGGTACATCGCCGTATAGGTTAGTTTATGGGAAAGCGTGACATATACCCGTTGAAATGGAGCACAAGACCTATTGGGAAATCAAGGAGCTCAACATGGATGCTAAGCTATGTGGCGAGAAGAGGTTGTTGAAAATCAATGAGCTTGATGAATTCTAGTTGCAAGCATATGAAAGATCGCGGATTTACAAGGAGAAGACAAAGCGGTGCCATGATAAAAAGATTATAAAAAAGGACTTCAAAATCGGTGATAAGGTATTATTTTTCAATTCCTGTTTCAAATTATTTCTAGGAAAACTTCGGTCAAGGTGGTCCGGACCATTTACCGTTACAAATGTCACCAAGTTTGGTTCCGTTGAAGTCATGGCCACCAATGGAGAGAGGTTCAAGGTTAATGGACACCGTTTGAAAGGTTTAGTCGATTACTAGCCAAAACCACAAAATCCAAAACTGGAATACAACTCTAAAAAAATAAGTGATCATCTAATGCTAACAAAACAACGGAAGCTATCTAGAATACTCAGTGATACTCACATCCATCCCGTGAGAGGGTCAACCAAACAAACCTATTAGAAATCTGCTCACCATTCCCCGAAGGATCACCGCACGTTTGGAAAACAACAAAGGCTCAATCAACTGTACAAACAACCATGAATTACGAAACAACCAACAACATAAAGTAATCCTGCAATAAACCATTCTCATCCTTCAAATACAAATGTCTGGACCGCAGCCATATCTGTTAGGTTACCCATCGCAACAGGTACCCTCACCACTAGTGGCAGACCGCAGCCTTGTCACCTAAGCCTCACTCATCGCAACTAGAGAACCCATATAATTAATATGCACATCCCCCTTGTGACGGGAGCCACAAGGGGCGAACATGGGGGTGAAGACCATCTCCCGATAATGGCTCCACAATCATTACCAACAATGTTACCAATACCAAATGCCATGATAATCCACATCAAGATAAAAACACATTCCAATTAATATATACCAAACACACAGATGACCGAGTAGGAAAACCCTACCATATTCGCAAATTCCGCAATGCAACACAACAACGAAGCTAGAACTGCTCCTCTACGAAACCGTCACCTAACAAAGATAATCAAGTCATACGACATCACAATCCATCACTAATAAACTAATTATCCCTAAAATTAACCCAACTTAGGGTTCCAACAAATGTAAAAAATTTATAAGATAAACGAAAACATACTTACAAATCGAGGAACACAAGAACACGGAATCCGACAACCGAAAGCTAGATCTTGCTTGCTTGATGATTAGAATGATTAGGGAGAGCTTAGAGAAATATATTAGGTTTAGAAAACTGATTAACAAAATGATTATCAAAATATATATAATCCCCTTATCATTCTAATCAAACCGGGGAAAAAACGACTCGTCAGACCGGGCACTCGGTCGACTACCGGACATACTCGACCGAGTACGTCCTACTCGACCGAGTGTCTCACATACTCGGCCGAGTGTACAAAGTTAGTAGCCTGCCTCAGAACTCTCGATGAATTACTCGGCCGAGTACAGCCTACTCGACCGAGTTCACTATACCCATAAATCATTGGTATTACATAAGGTGTGTAATCCTCTAATTCAAGCTTGAATCCCATGGAGAAGGTGTTTAGGATATTTATAGAGAGAAGGGAGAGGGTTTAGAGTGGTAAGGAGAAAGGATGAAATGATTTAGGGTTAGGTGGGATAAGGTTCACGGGTTGTCTTAACCTGTGTTCTGACACAGTGCACTCGGTCGAGTGTTGAGCCCACTCTACCAAATGCCACACACACGGTCGAGTTCTGAGACTACTCGGCCGAGTGCCACACACACGGTTGAGTGTTGAGTCCACTCGGCCGTGTGCCACCCACTCGGTCGAGTACAGCCCTTACTCGGCCGAGTGACATCTACTCGGTCCACTACAGCTTTAATAAGTCTAGTCTAAGTCCCACTTGGTCTAGTGTAAGGTTATTCTTTATTCCCGTTTAGTCCATTACCAAGTCCGGTGATCCTCTCCCACATCCCGAGGCTCTCATATAGATCCCACAATAACCGGGTATGAAAACTCTCCTTCCTTTCGTCTTCCTTTCGTTGTTCTTGTGCTCTTCTCTAATACGTCAAGTCCATCGGTGGAATTTAAAACTCTGCCCACGATTTTTCCATCGGCAATCCCTTCCTTCGTTCGTATTCTTTAAATTTTAAGTATTTTATTCAATATTGGATTTACTTTTTTTATATACTAAATTTGGTTTCAAAAACAACACGACTCTAGCGCTTAATAGTAATACGATTGTTCGACTATGTATTCGTGTATTCTGGATCATTGAAATTGAAGGGATTGTCGAATTGATTATGAATATATCGGGGTATATATTACTAGTTACGGTACTTGTACATCAAGTTTGTTTTGGGATGGTTAATACGCTTGTTTGATTTTTACAATAGTTTTTAGGCAAGCTTACGCTCGGGTATATTGTCAAGGTTAGTTCGTCGCATCATTCAGTTGCATGGCTGGTTGTGTGTACCATTGCGTACCATTGGTTGTCGAGAGTAGGATGATTAATAGCTAAGGAAAACGATGTTGGTAGTAACGGATCTCCAGAGAGTGGTTGAATTCGACTTATACAGACAATATTCAAATAGGTTGTTAATGGTTGGCGATAGGGCGCCACCCGGTGGTACCGAATCTCGGCGCCACCATAATTAAAGAAAAATAAAATAATATTTTTTGTTTTTGCGCCAAAGGCTTAAGGGTAAGTACGTAATTTTATATTCTGTTCAATATCTAATTAGCAAAACTCTGAATAAATTTTATCTATAATATTTTACCCCAAAATAATTTATTTGTTTTACACTAAATTATCTTAATCGCTAATTATTTTTCATCATCATTGTATTTTTTTCTTCATCTAGTGTGTTCGTTTCTCACAAGCCAGCAAAAGAAAAAATAAAATACGATCCCTCGGTATAAATTCCAGAATTGTGAGAAGTAACAAATGATTCTACTTAATTTAACATGCCTCGCCGAGGAACCAAATACCCTTACGGGCGAAGATGACGAATTTGAGGAGTAACATGCTCTCGGAATTACTACGATATCTTAGGACCAGTATAGTATTTCTCAAAGTAGATTTATCAATAGATATCTAATTTTTCGATTTGAGAAGTTTAAACAAGGAGCGTGTAGCAATTATGCCATCAAGGAACTCTAGTACCCGTTTTGCCCCCCGCTTTACCGACAAAATCACGAATCAAGTACATAATTGCATCTTATGATCTTAACCACCGTGTATACAAACTCAACATTATTTTAAGTTGTTGCAACTTTCCTCCTCAAAAAGTGGCAAAACTCAAGTAAAATTCTTCTGATTTTTCATTTATTTACAATTAATTATGATTAGTTATTTAAATACCTAAATTGTCCTTTCCTACTAATTCATTTGAACTTTGAAATTTAGAGGAGAGAAATGAAAATACCTATTTGATTTACTATAATATCCTCGGTGGCGTCAAATTTGAGTACCACTCGGTGGCGCCATCTCATTTTCCATTTTGTTTGCCATATTTGTTCAAGATTTGTAGTTTCGATTATGGTATCATTTCCTTTAGCTGTGATTAATTGTGTTAGTAGTCAGAGTATTAATTCTGTATCGGTGAAAGCGTTTACAAGAGGAATTCAGGATGGGTTATTTATGTGGCGAGTATTATGAGCGTGTCTTTAAGATAGCGAGTCTATGTAGTAATAAGTTGGGGTTATTTTTGATGTTGAATAATGAAGTAATCGAATAACATGTACATTTGTAGTGTGTGGTTTCGAAGTAAAAAAGTTTTTGGCTTAAGCTTGCCTGGATCCATCGTCTCGAGAGGTAAGAATTTTTACCTTTTTAAATTAAGTGCATGTTCGGTTTAATGTTTAACTGTTTTCTATAATATTTTGACATAGGGGAATATTTAATTATACTTGTAAACTTTGAATATTTACTTTGTGATCGTGGGTCACTTATTGGAATGATTTCGGCTCAAGCCGTTTTGGAAATTTAGTTTTCTTCTGGTCTAGAAGGTTTAAGGTCGTCTGAGACGCTCCTGGGATTACATCCCGAAAATTAAACTCATGGCCCGATTTTCATTTGGGTGGGGATTGTCCGGCCCACACTCGCTAGGTAGTTAGACTTTTTTCTTTGACAACCTCTCATCCTACTGACTGTCCAAATGTGAGAGGTGCGCACTATTATGAGTCTGACAAAGCACATGTCATGCCTCTAGATTGTATATGTAAAGGGTAGGACCTTGGCACACAAGTGGTGAAAGTTATGGATTTTGAATGGTTTGACAATTGTTATTGGATTCAAAGTAATGTTGGTTTTAGAATATAACTCTGTTGTACTTTGGTTTTGAAGCTTTGTAAATTTATAATATTGTTTTATAAATTCATTAATATTTCTTATTTTCTTAATACTCGGCTTTGTTGATGTCCTACTGTTTGGATCATTCCCCCTCTAAAACCTATACCTATTTGTAGCTTTGGGTACAATTGGTAGGTACACTTGAGTTGCTGCATGGGTGCATAATAGATCTGGGGAGTAGTACGAGCGTTGAAGGATTTTGAATAAAGAACTCCGTTTTAATTTATTTATATACTCTTATAAAATTTATTGGTTTTGGATCTCCTTTATTGTTTTTGATTTTGTATGACTTAAAGTCTTCCGCTGCAGTTTATAACTTTTAACTTATTATTTATTATTTATTTTTATATTCTTTTCGAACATATACTTCGGTTTTGAAATATTGTGTCTATATTTACCTTGCACGTGGCCTTCTTAGCTAAATGGGGAGTGACAACTTTGATTTTTCCATCTCTGGTTTATCGTTTTTGGTCATGGAAATTCATGGCTGTTAAAGGTTTAGAATAGGACCGTATTATTATCGTCATCCTACCAGGAGGATTGAGTCTAAAGAATGTGAAATGTTTATCGCATGTTGACTTGGGAAATGTTTATCCTATGTTTGGTACAAGTCTTGCTTAGTCGAAGCTTTGCATATGCCATTACCGTGAGAATTATGTCTTGGATTGTTTCAATGGTAAGAGTATCTTGGTCCTATTGAGCAGTAGGGGGTGACATGCAAGCCACCTAGTATCGATATGATTGGCGAGATTGATGCTTCCATTCGTACTTATGAACCAGTCCCAAGCTACTTTAACAGTTGGAACTTGAATTAAATAAGGGACTGCGAAACGTCGTCGACGTTTTGTAACAAATCGTCGATGGTTTTTTAAAAAAAGACGTTCACTACCCTTATTCACTCTCTCTCTAATCTTTTCTCTCCCAAAATCCTCCTAACAACAAACTTTAAAAAAAAATTCAAGATTTGTTAATCGAATTAAATGTCAAACAACGAACCGTCTAAATCAATGCCTAGTGACGAATCATCGGTAAGTTTACTAATTCAAGACTTGTTAATTGGATTCAATTGTAATTTTTTTCGTTTGATTGGACATTGTCTTCCCTAGTATGAATCAAATTACTATGAATAAAATTGCCTAGGGAATGAATCGAGTTATGAACAAATTGCGTAATCGTAGTCATTAAATTGCATCGTCCATTGGGCTCAGACGATGAATATGGGCGTCTGGGTATGGACTGGACGATGATTTTGGTCGTCTGGGTATGGACTGGACGATGAAAATGGGCGTCTGGGTATGGATTGGACAATGATTTTCACCGTCCATTGGGCTCAGACGATGAACATAGGCGTCTTGGTATGGACTGGACGAAGCATTTCGTCGTCTGTTATGGACATGGACGATGAATATTCTCGTCTGTTGTGGGCTTGGACGAAGAATGTTCTCGTCTGCTTTGGGCCAGACGTGAAGTTTGCTCGTCTGTCCATGGACTGGACGAGTGGACTCATCATCTACCCATGGACTGGACGTTGGGTTTTGATGTCCGTGATGGTGACGAACATTAAAACTCAATGTCGCTTCACGGATCGGATTTTGAAATTTAGTTTTCGCCTTTTTATTTACCTTTTATCGCATCTTTAGGTTGTTTTACGTGTTTTAGCACCTAATCATTGTTATATTGTCATGTTAACAGGATTCGTTTGAGGAATTCGGTGGTGACAGTGTTAATTACAACCATTTATTCTTGACGGAAATAAGCTTTGCGAGTCGGGATGACGCGTTTGACTGGGCTCAGAAGATTTCTTTTGATAAGGGGTTTGATTTCGTGAAAGCAACAAATGGGGCCAAAAATCGTAAACAACCCGAGTTGTTGGGGTCTTACTTTCGTTGTTCAAGGTACGGGCGAGAAAGAAGATCGATCCCGACAAGCCCGACATTCCCCATAGCCTAAGAAGAAAGGGACACCTAAATGTGATTGTAGGTTCCGTGTTCGAGCCATTTAGAATAGGGTTCATGATATGGATGGTAAAGAGTTGATAGTTTGGAACATTTTGACCTCCGAGAATGGTGGATATCACAACCACTGTTTAGTAAATTACAAAGACGGTGATAGGTATTTGCGGGTTTGGATACTTCCGAGAAAGAGTTCGTGAGGCAACAAGTTCGGGCGTCGATTCCCTCGAGAGATATTAACAACGGTCTTCATCAAAAAATCCCCGATAAACCCCAACCTACTAGCACCCAAATTTATAGCGAGGAAAACAAGGTTCGGCGAGAAATCAGAGGGACACGTAATGCCGCTCAACAAATGTTGGCCCTAGCTATTGGTGCGAAGTATGTGGAATGGAACAAGACAAATCCCGAGACTAAGGAGTTCAGTCATGTTTTCATGTCTCATCCGGAGGCCGTAAAGCTTTTTCGTGCTTATCCCCATGTGGTACTCATTTATTCGACCTACTAGACCAACTTTTATAATGTTGCACTCGTTGAGCTTGTCGATGTTATACCATGTGGTTCTTCTTTCCTAATTGCTAGTGTGGTGGTTCCTTCCGAGTCGGAAAAAGATTACACGTGGATGTTGGAGAGATTAGGAGAGCTTCTCGAGTGTACGAGTGCATCTGTTTCAGCATTTGTCACTGATCGGGGGTTGGGTTGATCGCTGCTCTTGAGTCCGTTTATCCCCGCACTCCTCACATTTTGTGTCGTTGGCACTTGAACCGCGCAATGGAGAAAAAAGCACTCTCAAATAAACATACGGTGTGGTACAAAAACTATCTAATGAACAATCCAGAAAGCGGTTGGAACCTAGTGATCGA
>VHZZ01048298.1:0-12986 GCA_009801015.1 Silene noctiflora
TTTTTTTTTTTCTTAATTTTATAAAGGGTAGGTTTCATGGTCGCACGGGACTTACTACTGATGCTTGCGACATTCGCTAAACCGCATACCTAGATTCGTCGGCTTGCATTCTTTATTTAACTTTTACTTTAACAGATCCCATTAGACAGATTTAGAACTTAGCTTTTTCATGTCGTTTGCGCAAAAGAACTAGTCCTACAATAGCGCATTTGAAAGGGAGGAGCGAGACTCATACACCACTGCGCGTGAAAGATTTTCGTTTGAAAGGCCGAATGCCGAATCCTTATTTGACGCATCAAACCTTTCAAGCATTGACTCCTTTTGATCACACCCTGGAAGCGCCCTTTCCTTTAGGCCCCGTGCCGCGTTCAAAACAAAGGGGTATGAGTCTTTCCCACTTCGTCCAAAGACGACATGCAATCTACCTACTTTTTTTTTCATCCATATGTAGCATTTTTAGTCTGATTTTCCCAGAGTTCTTTTATTTTTATAAAGCTTCAGTAAAAGTCTTGTTATTGGCCTCAAAATAATTTTATCTTTCGGGCTTTTCGAGAGAGGCTCATTAAGTGGGGAATGCTTTTAGTCGGTTGGCCCAGCGTTCAGAACCAAGCATACTTGTGGACAGATCCTTCTTTGTTTACGAACTACCGAACTTCCTTCCTATGGTCGATGCTTCAATCCGAGCATGTGAACTAATAACTTTACTTTTATGCCACATAAACAGACTTCATACATAAATCATAATCATAACGAAGAATGACGCTTTGCTCTAAACCTTTTAGTTTTTCCCATAAAATGAACTCACCGGCTTTGACCGACCACCAACGGCTGGAATATCTTTTATGAGCATGATACAAAAGCTAGATGATCAAAGAAGTTTAGCCTCGGCCTATAAAATTAAATTATAAATGAGAACGAAGCAGAAAATGGGAATTGAAGCAAGCAAGTCAAAGGTCCAATCCAAGCCACACTAGTTCAGCCCTCCTTGACCAGGTCTCAGCATTTCATCACGATACGAATCCTTTTTTCACCCTTTACTTTAATATGATTTTACTATACTATAGAAAGTCATATTAACAATATCGTAATCAATATCGAAAACATAAGGCAATATGTAAGATAGGAATTAAATAGTAGTGTCAGGATGAGAACAAACAAGAGCGGATCCCTTGAGTGGGGCATAGGATGCGATAGTAGGCTCGCATATTAAATTAAAAGGTAGGAGAGGACCACGACGCAAGACGCAGTTGAAACAGACGCGGTAGAATGTAGTTTAAGTAGCTGGACCTGCTTACTCTCCCTGATGGTCCACTTTAACTTCCTCTCCTCCTCGTTCTTAGTGTTCAAGTCCTTAGGGCGTTCACGCGAAGACCCTTTAACATTAACGGCGCGCTCTGTCGTCAGCAATTGGTTTTGGGGCAGCAAACCCCTTTTCTAATTAAGAATAAAAAAAGGTGGACCCTTATTTTGACTTAGGCCAACACCCAGCTCTTTCGCTTACTTCCCTTGTGTATATCATGTATGTCAAGTATTTCATGCATTCCTCCTGCTCTTACAAACCTAGTATTATAATGGAAGAAGATACTTCATCCAACTTAAATTTATAAAAAAAATGATGTGCTTTGCACAAGTCCAGTTTCTTTTTGAGTCATTTTCTATTTAAGCAGCAGTAGAATGGGCCTCGTGAGTCCTTACCGTCTATAAACAAGAAGTAGCGGAAGTAGCAAAAGCAGCTGGTTTACCTTGTGGACAAAAGAAGCTACTCACTTTTCCAGTTGTAAGCATTAGAAATGCCAATGAATCCATCAATGGGTTAACTTTATTTGTTTTAACAAAAGAAACTTCGAGATCAGGAACGAGCCTTAGAAAGATAGGGGGATTTCATCTCAATCTCGTAATGTAATTAAAGGTTTAGCAATCCGTATTTAAGCAGAGGAAAGTTCAGAGGATCATTCTTCTCTTGCCGGCCTCTTTCATCTCTGACTGAATCTGCTTTTTCTAGGTAGGATCTTTTTTTAATCTATGCCCGGAACTTCCATGTGGAAAAATAAAATAGACGCCAAGTCAGGGTCTGGTTTTCCTTTCTTCCTTGTGCCTGTTTCACGCAAGGTTAGAAAAAGTAGAATCACATAGTGCCTTTCTAAGGAAAAGAGGCCCGTAAAAGCCAAGGCAGCTGCTCAATACCTAACCACAAGAAGAAAATTCAACTCTTTCTTGTCCGCCTAAGTGGGTTTTGTATGATTCTATGAAAGTCAGATTTCTGCCCTAATATGGGGGGGGGTGGCCCAACCAAAGGTACGTGCTTCCTTAGTAGTAGTCGTACTCTGGAAAAAAGGAATAAAGGAAAGGAGCTATTTAATTAACCGGATTCTCCATATTCTCTTGCTCCGGCTGCTTCGGAGACTTCGGCCGCTGATGACACTTCGTCTGTGTTCCAAATGAAGCCCCTTTTTTTTTTCAGGGACCCCTTTGTTTAAGTCCGAGGAGGCCTCTTTGAAGTAGTTCATGTAGAGTAGGACGCCCTTAGGTCAGAGAAGTAAAGGAGTTGGGCACACTTCAAAGGCTATTCAATAAATCTTCCCGCTGAAATGGGCACATCAATCTCAGGACTTCATTCTCTTTCTCTGGTCCAAGAATCCGTGGGTTCGGGGGTCAATTGGTAAACCCTTTGTTAAGCTTGTACGAATATAAATTTCAAAGAAAAAAGTTATAGTTTCTTGGGTCGAGGATTTTTGGACTGATTTTATGGGCTCTTTCAGAAGTAAAATGTGAATCAACGCATTTTTCGATAGAAGTTCCTTGAAGTCTACCTGGTCGAAACGAGACTTCCTTTCTTGGCTAGGAAACCCTGCTTTGCTCAGCCGGTAGAAAAAAAATTTAAGAACCATCTCGGTAATCTAGGCCTAACCTATGCTAAGTCTTTGAATTTATTGCTTTGAGCTTTTCCGATCAGTTTATGAAGTATTCCCCTTCATCCTTAAAAGTCTCCTTTGATCTCGTTAGCACTCGATCCCACTTTCGTTCTCTCCATCCTTTACTTAGTTCAAAAGGACGTCGACTAACCTACGACCAATTCCCCTACCTAGAACGAACTTTAGTCTTCAATTTTTCCTATCAAACACTCGGTGTGAACTGATGTTCGAAGAGCCCTCGGTTACTAATCTGGGTACTTTTTTTAAGATATGCCTCTGAAGAGTGGGCCTGGGCTTACTTTGATTTATGCCTTCTTTTCACCTTGAAATTTAACCTAAAAATTCAAAGCCTTGTTCAGATAGGCGGATTGGCCAGCCACGGATTTTTTTTACTAAGGGGATTTCTGTTTTAGCCCACTTAATCGGGTAAAATCAGATGATTCCTCCGAGCCCTCATTTAGACGGGGACAATCCCATAACTTTTTTCTTAACTTTAGGCCGAGATCAAGATAAAGATTCCAATGATTCATTCGTAACTTTAGCTAGCTAACATGGGCACCCTATTCTTAGAAAGTCCGCACACTCGCTCCATCATGCAGCGCCCTATATTTGCGGATCTTGTTCGAGTTAACCTGGTTTTAGCATTTGATTGAACCCAGGCCACACGCACATTTTAACCCAATTAATTCTTTTGAGCGAAGTAATCTTTATAAGGATAAGGTACTTTGTACTAAACCTGTTGACATTAACTCGGAAAGGAATTCCGAAGACCCGTGCTATTATAGGCTGGCCCAATTAATAAAAGATATTAAGTCACCTTTCTTCCACGACCTGGGCTACTTGACTGATAAACTTCACTTACGAATCTAAGTAAATAAAAGGCCTCTGCTCTTAAAGAGTGTGACCGGTTTATAATTAGACTACCCCGCTTAATTAGGGGCCTACAGAGCCAGCTTGCTTGGACTGAACTTAACGAGTTGTCCTAAAAAGAGATCCTGAATCAACTAGGAATACCAGCGCAGCATCGCCCCTAGACTTGGAAATCTAGTCTCTTAATTGAAGATCCAAAGGGGCGACAGCTACTCGACTAAAAGGATAGGTTTTTTATACTTACAAGCATAGTCTGTCTTTTCAACCCATCTCATAGCTAGCTTCCTCCTCCTCTTCTTTTGTCAAAACTTTACAATTACTATTTAATATAAAGGCTACGTTCTTTCTCGGATCCCGGGTCTGGGCAATTTAACTGTTCTTCCTTGGATCCCGGGAATTCGGAGTTTAGAGAGAGTGGCCACTTAGACTACGACAGGCAGTTAATCGGATCTCCGAATCCGGTATCTCTATCGTCAATCTCTAGCCCTACTTTAATGATAGTAAATCTAACGAAGATACTACGGGGATCTTAGGAATAAAGTAGGGGAAAGTTTTCACAAGCGCAAAGTACCCGCGGTAACAAGATCTTGAATTTAGAATATGTATCCGAAATCCTCTCTTAAAGAAAGAAAGACGCGAAGCCTTATCACAAGGTGAGATTGAATGGAGAAAGTTGACAAACCCCGTGTCTTTGTCCATAAACGTCCTTTTCCTAATTCGATATCTAATACCATAAGGTATGAAGTGCCATGAGTTCTTTTCAGAGTCTCATTTTGATATAAAAAATATCCCACTTATCATAGGGTCTGTTTTATTGTAATTTCTTGTCGTTGTTTTATCCTATATCTAAGAAAGGGCCCACATTTTGGTTGGCGTCCTCACGGTGCGGAGCTCTTGAAAGGATGCGTTTACGCAGGGTGTGAATGAGAGAGTGACTTGGCAAAGAAGATTCTAAAAAAGAAAGGATCATTTTTCTCCAAACAATGTTAGACTTTTTGTGGGTCCAGTTGAGATTGACGCGCTGCTAGTCCGCAGCTTAGGAAAAAAGAATCCAAACATATTGCATTTACCAAATAGCTTTTTTTCCAAGTCATACTAGGATTGTTCGGGGTAGCAACGGTTCGCCTTTCTTCTCATTTAGGTCAAAGAGGGCAAGCTCTGAAGTAAAGTGAGAGAAGGCCCTTTCTTGCTGACGTTGAAAAGAATTACATATTAAAGGGGATAACTCACACCCATGAGGGACCTTTCGCCCACGAGCCAGAAGTAGGTTCATCTACATAAAACTTTGCCTCCTTCATAAGCATTAAGTAAAGAGTGATTCTTAATGGCAGTTCTAGCCATGCACTTGATAGATGCTAAAGGTAAACTTTTTAGAAATGCTTCCTCGATTGCGCACAACTGGGTATTTTTAGGGATAATTCTAATTTCGATTAAGAAAATTAGGGTTTTGATCCCCTTCAATCATGAAAAAAGAACAAACTAAACTACCAGAAGAATTGGGTTGAGTTCGACATGAATGCTCTATCCATTCCTCAATCTTAAAAGCCATATCTCCCACAAAAAAAAGATAAAAAAATCTACACTTACCTCGCGTAAACCTACTTATCCAAGACTTAACCGGGTAAATATCCACTAAACCCGGGCTAAGCTGTCTAACAGCAGAGATGTAACCATCCTACCTCTAACTACCAGTTAGAGTGACTACTGATTGATTCAATTTCTCAAGTAAGTGGGATAATTAACAAGTAGGAGGACAAATAGAACTAGACAGCTTGCATAGAAAGATCCTCACTTGTTGAATAAACTTCCTCACCACCAGACCGCCTATAATGGTGGAGAACTGCCAACACAAAAATTAGAATTCTTTGGAGATATAGTCTAAAAGGGGAAAGGAGAGCACATTCACCACTACTAGGCATAAATCATATTAATACGTGGAAGAAGGATCATATAGAAATCCAACGAGTGAATCAAATTCAAGGAACGAAGTCCCAGTGATCAATAAAAAAAGAAGCAAAGCAGATGCAATGATTAATTCTATAGCCATCGCAAACGACCATTGTGGCATTTATTGTCTTTTCGAGTGAAAACATTCCGACAAAGTCTTCTTCGTTCGAGAGCCACTACGTAACCCAGTTATCCAAGCTTACAACAAGAGAGCAAATCTCTTCTATATCTACGGCCAGCTCTCCGTATTCAAAACAAGCGTTAATCTTCCTCAGTTGGGGCACACCTGCGAACTCATCCCTTGCGTTTTATTTAAACCTAGCTACTTCTTCATATCTTTCCACAGCACCTGATTCATCAAACTCAAAGGCATCCACCTTCTGTCGTTTCGAGATAAACCCAGCATTTCTTGTAAAAAAAAAAGATTTAAAGTACTTCGGCGTAGCTCAATTCTATCATAAGTGCGCGTAAGCACTCTCCTATTCTATACTATCTTCTAAGTAAGGCTCGATGCGCCCATTTATAACCAGTAACTAGACAAGCTAGAAACTCCTACACAAGCAATTAGAGCAACTGGAACAGCGAATTCTAACACCTATGAGAGGAAGCTTTTGTGCAAGCATGAAAGCAAATAAGACGAGTAAAGGAGAGATCGGCTAACAGATGATCGACCAATCAGAGCAAGTTGCATAGGATACATAGGGGAAGCCTTTAGATAAGATAGATCTTATAAATAAAGTAAATTAAAGAAGGGAAGCCCTAGCTTATTTAGACAAAGAAAGCCGATTGATCCCTTGTCATCAATCATAGCTACTAAGATACGAACGAAAGGAAAGCACGGCCCCTCTACCCGCCATTCCACGGGAGAAAGCATAACCAAAAGAATCAACTACTGACGAAGGAAGAGTCACATATAGGAACGGTAAGAAATAGATGACGAAGTGTTAATGCAGCAGCTGATACAGCTGATGGGTAATAAGAAGGATCTTCCTTTGCTTTAACAGACCAAAGGCAATAGCGATCGGTGGTGGCGGATAACGGAATTTCTTGTCTCTTAAATCTTTACTTATGCGGCCTCTGTCGTCAAACAAGAAGAATCCCTTCGGTCTTGTTGGATGTCGGGCGATTGGACTATATTTCTATGGGATTTAAGAAGAAAGACTCAGTCTACGAGTCAGCCCTTTCACTCTAAGGCCCTTATTTTAGGAGCTTAGGTAATGAAGTTCCATAAAGGGATGTCGGAAGAAAAGCAATCGTCTCTATCTGGTTAATGTTTTTTCACTTTTCGTGAATGAGAATGAGATTCCACCCTTGTTTACTGATCTAAATTAAGTAAATTATGAGGTCCCTCTTATTATAGGGCCGAGATTAAAAAAATGAGAAGAATGAGTCCTAAGAGCGGGTAAATCCAATCCCCTCGAGCGGATGCTTTTAAGTCAGGGGTAAGGATAAAGATCCTCGGAAAGGTCCCAATCATAAGGAGCCTACTCTTAAAATAGTAAAAGAGCAAGACTCAAAGGACCAACTAGATCGATTAGCTCACTTCCCTATTCTCTTTAGAAAATAAAAAGACTTTACTCCGTTCCAAGCCCAAGGGTTCCATTTTCGCATTACAGGTCTAAAATGGGAGTGAGTGCTAAGAAGGATGGCTGGTTAAGCCGGAGATGAGGTGAGAACTCAAGAATAACATAAAGGGGATTCTTCATTCATGGCTATGGATAGGTAACCGCTCTACTAGTTGATCGATCATCTGTTAGCGGATCTCTTGGACCACCCTATACTCTTTAAAAGAAGCTAAATAAAAGAATTACTGTCTAAAGTCATAACAAGACTAGACCGAAGGACAAGGACTAGTTCACATGCAATTATAAAAGGTTGGTGAACTCCGTGCCTTGAACGTGAGCACTACCTTGCTCTGCGCTACTCCTATCTATGTCATTACCTGTGGGAGAGAGAGGCCCGAAAGGCCAGAGGGAGCAGCGGAAAGTCTCCTCAGACTTGCCAATCCATAATAAATCTATAATAAAGGAAGCAGCTGCCGAACTAAATTAGTGATTCTTTTTTTCCAATTCAAATGTTGTGTCCAATGGAGGTCTTTTCTAATGTAGCTTCGGTAGAGGAGTCCAGTGTTCGAAACGAGGATCATGTCCATTGTTTCGGTTGGAAAAGGGTATTATTGGGAGCTAGAACAGGCTTGGCTATGGATGTGGTAGGGCCCAAATTCCCCGAGAGCTAAAAATGAGGGCAAAAAGCCTTTGATCTGACGTTAGTGAGACTGTCCTTAGAGGTGATTCATCTTTCAAGGCCTGATTCACCTGTTTCTCTATTCAAGTTGTTTTTTTATCGTTTACCGCAAAGCCCATTCGCGTAGGGATAGATCTTATCGCCGGGGGGAGGTAGGAAAAGACTAAATTCACATAAAAGGAAAAGGGAAGTCCGGCTTCACCATATTTTATACCTTGATTCAGGAGCTTACTTTGTTGTTTGTTTCAACCCTATATATAGTTATACTCATCTCTCTCCAGTTCCAGCTTCGGATGAGAAGGCATCCTCCGCCGCATCTACTGGTGATTCTGCTCACGAAGAAGAAAAAAGGGTCCTTTCCCGCGGTGGCCTTTGGGCGATCATAATGAGAAATATATAGGGCGCTGCTCCGCTGTTATGAGCTGGTATGATAAAAACAAGCAGCTGTTGATGGAGCCTTCCTTATACAATTTAATTCATGTACATTTACATCGACACCGGGAAAGGAGAAGACTTTTCCACTACCAGCTCAATAAGGTGTAGAGGTTCAAGATTTGTTGAATCCCAATGCTTTCTTTCTATATGATAAAGGAGTGCTGTTTAAAGTCGACTTAAGAAATAAGATCAGAAAGAAAGTCTTCATCGAAGATTCTCTCTGACATGGGATGCTTCGCTCTTCATTATATATACTCATTAGTAGCTTAAATTTTATAGTCTGCTACGAACAATCAGCTCATTAGTTAAGGGTATTACACTCGCTCGAGAGGGAAAAAGCTACATTTGCTGGGTTTGTCTAGACATAGCCAGGTGCTACTGCTACATTACCATAAAAGGGAGTTGAGGAAGCTCATTCCACGCCCACAATAACCGGGGAAAACGGGGAATCTTTCTTAACAAAAGTTCGTAAAATAAAGAAGTAGTCGCGATTTAATTATAGAAAGTTTGGGACACATCATAGATAGTATTTAAGGAGCTAAGCCAGGTAAGCATACTGCAAAAACGTTCTTCCCAAAAGATAGGAATCTTTAGATTCTTCCTTATTCAAAGCTCTGATGATGACTATTTCAATCTCATCCTGCCCCTACTATCTTCTCTTCCAGCATCGAGAATCTAGAACATCCATCTAAAACTCTTAATCTAAGATAAGAGCACCATTCTGAATGAAGAGAATGAGCTTTACACCTGGAGAATCCCTTTCTTTCCAAGAATATTAAATCTATAAAAGCCCTAACCTAGGCTGGGGAATGATGATCCTTGGGCAAGCCAATCCCTCAAAAGCGTAAAGGAAAAAAAAAGGACGAAGATGAATCAAAGGACTACTGAGAGAGCCGGACTTGTTCCTTAAGATTCTCGCGCTATGAAGGATGGGCCTTGCCTTAGCTTGGTTTATAGCTTCCGTTTCACCCCCACTATAATCTTTACCTAAAATTCTAAAAAAAAATTATGAGCAAAAAGGACATTTGACTTCTAAGTCACTAGTTGCGGTTGGCTTCTTCAAAGAGAAAAGATCCTTACTTACTAAGATGGGTAATGAAAGCTTACTTCGTCTTTTCATAATCTCGTAAAGAAAATTCCCCTTTTATTAACAGGGCTCATTACCTATCCAAGTTAAAGGGGATTCCACATTTGAGTCTTAGTTACTTAGTGGTCGATTCTTAACTCAGCTCAATTAGGGTCTTTCAGAACCTACGCTAAGCTAGCTCCTTAGAGGCTCCCCCTTACTTTGTTACAACAGAATTAATCTTTCTTAGCTCTTCCTTACGCCGATCTAAGAAAGGTTAATTCCAATCCTAAGCTCAACAACCTGACCCCAGAGGTGAGTAAGCCTGCGGAATCAGAAGTGGATGGTGCAGTCTCATCTAGAGCTGTAAACAGGTATATTTTTCCAAAGCAAGTTCCTGGATTAAGGTAAAAAGGGGATCTGGTTGCCTCCACCCTTTATTTACAAGGGCTGCTACGTTGGGTACCACTACATCTGTTTCTTTGACGTCTTCTTCTTCAACGAATGCCCCCTGTTCTTGTGGAATAGATAGTTCACCTAGTGAACCTCATGGGTGGGGTAGATGCTTCCGATTACTCTGAAGCGGGTGGGGGCGGGGATCCATCTAGCTAGTCTGGACATAGTGAATGAATCCTCATGTTATGAGCATTACACTCGTTGTCAAAATAACTTGGAATTGGAACAAGTTAAGTTGTGGCTGCTGTACCTGTTTAAAAGCGAGTTCTTTACATACAAGTAAAGATTGGTATATAGGTATATATAATGGGTAAGTAAGGTACTAGTCTTTCCCCCATCAACAGCTGCAATTGCATTTTCGGCTGGAGATGTTTGGACTCAGTCTTACTCTTCATGTGGTTAAGTTAACTTAACTCCCTATTCTATTAAAGGAAAAAAAGACCTCTTTTGCCAAAAATTCCAGTTTGGGAACGAGTTGTGGATACTTCGAGGTGAGGTCGAGTTGACAAAATTCTTTGATAGTCAAGCTTTGCCCTAACTCTTAAACTAGAACTGGAAGACAACGGAGTTGAGGAATAGGTACTTTGAAAATGCTTCGCCTGGGGCACTGGGTAAGGCTTCGACCCTACTCTCTACAGGGGCTTCCTCCTCTGAATCAAAGCCTTTTGCCTTGGTTCTATTAATTTAATCAGATCAAGGGAATTTCCCGTTTCCTTTAGGGTTATCGAAGCGGAGCATATGAAAGTACTCTAAGCCCCGGGATTCCCCGAGAAAATATGCTAGGATTTATATAAATAGGTCCGAAGTATATTACTTCATTCCCAAATGTAATTAAAAGAGTTCATTTCATATGTTATTAAAGAAGTAGATCAATCCTTTGGTGGAAGAATCCATCTCGTTAAGGAGCGCCGGTAAACCCTCCTTTTTATCTACAGCCTAATCTTTGTTAGAATGATCATGCTCGCCTAAAAATCCTTCATCGCTTCAACTGCTGCCGATATTGACTCATGGAACGAGTTACGGGCCGAACCCCGGAAACGAGCCCAATATTCATTTTGAAATACAGCTTCACTCTATTATACCAAAAAGACCCTTTTTCTTATATATGACAATCATGTAATCTTATTACAGGAGGGCTTGATATATTAGCTAGCCAGGCCGAAGCGCCCAGTCAAGCAGTCAGTAGGACAGGTGGGAAAAGCTCGCTCCCTTTGTTGTCGTTACCGTCTTTCTTGTAGAACTCGTCTCACCAGCCGCAGCTTCCTTTAGTCTGGATCATCAGGTTCATCTGGACCAGTGGCCCATTCTTCTGGCTCGAGTTGAGGTAAAACCTTTCTCTATCTTTTCAAAAAATATTCTTATGAATTCATAAGATCCATAGGATCAATTCACCTAGCGCATCCCGAAATAAGAATTCTCATTCTTTCTATTCAATCTAAGAAAGTAAAGCTCGAACAGAACGTCTTTTTCTTATAGTGACGAGCTTAGTTATAGGAAGTCGGCCTGGCCATACGAGATTATCTCCTCCGATTCATCACATGAATATAATGGGATTCTGTAGAATGATACTGAGTTAATTCAATAAAAGGGGGGTTTTGCCCTTTGGCCACACCCTCAAACATATGCCAACCCTGCATCCGAGAAAGGTTTTACCTAAACGTCCTAAACGCGAACCCCTTACCTGAGCTTACGATCCGACCAGACATAGAGAACCCGCCTTTATTTATATGACTTTTGTCGCGGTGGCAGAAACTAGAACTGGAAGACAACGGAGTTGAGGAAAGAGATGGCTTTTCCACTGATCAAGCTTGAGTGAGAGCGAGAGGGAAGGAAGACAGGTCTTGGGAATAGGCTTTCTGAAGTAAATAGAACAATCAAACAAAAAGAAGTCATAAGTGCAAAGATTAATGTCCGATAACAGGGATCGGTCGAGTGGTCTGCGTCTTCGACTACTGGGTACTAAATTCACCACTATTTAAATTAAAACTGAGCGAGCCATATTAGAGTAGGAGTAATCTCGATCGAGATTATCTAAATTTAAGAACGATTCTACCGAGATTGCTGTACTATCGGAGCGATCTCGCCCGGCCATTCACTCATCGACTCCAGGAAAGGGGGTCAGTCATATATAAATTCCCGGATCGAGTAGCCATTAGTGGGAGTCTCAGTCATAGGAGCCAGCTTTCATGATCACGTTTTTGGGACTGGAAGTACAATTGCTAAGTTCTTTGATCATATCTGACTAAAATAACTCCCACTTCACTCCTAATTAAAGGTTAGGGGTTGGCTTATGGGGGTGGAATTGTCTTGATTTCGGTGCCCCTTCGCGAGATTAGTTTGGTTGTTTTGATGCCATTACCACGCTAGTCATATAAATAAATGTTCAAATTGAGTTATCTTATATAACGTGATAAGTATAAGTATGAATTGAAGTCCGACCCTGGCACCCTTCTTCATATTATTTTTAACAACACGAAAGCAGTCAAGGCGGAATAAGCTTATAATGAATCTTGCTCTATCCCCTCTTCCTTTATTCTTGCTAATCCGATTGATCAACTAAGAGCGTTTAGAAAGAAAGAAAATCATTCCACGACAAGGTTGGCCAAAGGAGTCGTGAGCAAAGCAGAGTAGAGTAAAGTACCTATGGGTGTTAGCATTCAAAAAGTCAGCTCACATTTTGGCACAGGAGCAAGGGGCGCTAGCTGAGGGCTGCTAAACACGATTTTAGCACTAATGAATGCGCATGCGTCACACACTCAGCCAAGGAATACCGTGAGCGATAGCGGTGGAATCGTGCCCCCGCTTCTTGAATGCACGAGAACTTAAGCTATACGTTGGAGAAAGATAAGCCAAAATTGTAGGTCCGGAGGAAGAGGAACTCGACTGCCAAGGAGAGGAATGAAGTCTGGTAGCGGTAGTCCGAGCTAGTTAGCAAACGACATGTCAGCAAGCATTATGAGCTACATTTTGCGTTAACCACCCACACGCAAATCAAGGAAAAGAGGATACTCAGTCCAAATCATTGTCTGTCAAGGACAAAGGAAAGAGAGTTATGC
>VHZZ01048347.1:0-22021 GCA_009801015.1 Silene noctiflora
GAGAAAGAGCAAGGGGTGCTTAGTGAAGAGGATGCCAAACCGCCTCTTCAAATTAAAGCGCTTATCGGGAGACAGCGAGGTATGAAGCCATCTCGTACTAAATTCCGATTAAAGAATCCCGTAAATTTGCGACATAATGCCATTTTCACTAATGATTTGACAAAAAGAAAAAAGATTTTTAAAGAACTCGGGAATTTTCGACTTAAAATCTTGAAAATCAAGGCAATCAAGACTTTCACTGAGCATTTCAGACCTCAACATACAGCTGCTCACGATCTAAGTCTTAGAAATGAACAAAGAGGCGGTCTGACCATATAATGTCAGACAAGGAAGATTATCTTTCGCGCAGTGCGAGAGACTTTTAAATAGTAAGCTCAGACAGAAGCTTACCTTTTGGGGCCAATTAGACACAAAGCTTTATTTCGTTGTAATTTCTCGGGAGGGATTTCTACTTTGATGTGGACTCTAGGCAAAGGGGTAAGGCATTCTAGTACGGTGTTTTTTTATTATTATTTTTTTTTTTAAGGGCCTAGCTTGTCCGCTTAAATTGTTTCCGGGTTCAGAGACCGGGTATCGCACCTGGATATCCTACTTGCCTACCCGTTTTACTTTACTTTTTCCTTAAATTTTAATTCTTCCTCATCCGGGCCTCGCCTTTATATATTCTATCTAGTGAATGAAGATCCTTCTTGGGCAAGAATTGAAGGGGGATACCGACCGACGAGCCAGATAAATTTTTTACGTTTACGGGTAGTACCGGGGCTTAGCCTTATCTTATTTATCTTATTAAGGATTAGACGTTGCTTTGGTTTAACCAAATTGCATAGTCTCGAAGGAGCGAGCGGGATGCCTTTTTAATTATAATGCGAGTTAAAACCCATTTACGTAGTATGTATCCGGGCTGGAAAGGATATTTCATGCGAATCGGAGTGAAAACTAACTTAATGTGTGATCGGTTAAGTGGATTAGGGTGTTGGGTATACGAATCTTAAGACTTTCTTTGCTATATGGCAAAGGGCCCCTCCTTGATATCGAAATGGTAATATCATAAAGAATGAGATTCTCGATCGCAACTTTAATAATATCTTCGATAGAGATTTACATATAAGAGATCCCGGGTCGAACCGTAAACAAGCGAGGAGCAATATCTGTCGCATAGACTTGCTTTCTTCTAAGAATAAGGAACGAGTTAAATGTATGAAATCCTTCTCCTCTAAATTGCTTGACAGTGCATGCGCCCTTTCTTCATCTCTTTCTCGACTGCTTTCTTTTGAAGGGTCTAGTTCACAGCACACGCCCACTAACCCAAGATTAAGACTACACGTGCCTTCTCACACTCACATTCGCCCCTTTCCCCTTTATCTTTATATGCGGCGAGCTCTAAATAGCACCCTCCTATCTATAGGTGAAACCCTTCTTTAACAGCTGAATTTTAATTGGCTTTAACAAATCCATTGAATAGGCATTTGCATTTGAAAAGAAAGCGAACAAAGGAGCGGGCGTAGTATAGGGAGCGAGTATGTTGGCGAGTGTGTTAACGGGTGTGTTGACGAACGAGTGTAACGAGGAGAGAAAAGCGGTCGCTTACCGAAAGAAAAAAGTTAGGGTTTGAAAAAAAAAAAAGAAAGAAGTAAATTCAGACCCCCGAGCTTCACTTCCTCTCCTAAACCTCATCTTCGAGGCTAAACCGGCTACTGAACTATATTTGTGATTATTCCAATGGGATGGTTAGGACTAAGAAATAGAGAAGGCAAGGTTTATATACACTTTATGACCTTGATGATCGTAGAGCTATGCTAGACATGCCAAGACAAGGGACTTGTGATCAGATTCATTTTACCCAATAACCAGATAGCCTTGTGAATGTCAACGAAAGAACCCAGGCAGTAAGATAGGAAATCCCCCCGCCTACGGCTGAGCTACCTCTTATATTAAGTCCTTCTTCTACGTATACGAATTGAGTGATCTTAGTTGGGGCACGCGGAGATTTGAAAAAAAAAAAAGAAGAGAATCGAGATCGGGATACCAGGTCTTGGGCTTGAATTCTAACTACTCTATCTGGTTAATCATATGGGATCTTCTCGTCCCCTTACAAGGTTTCCTCGCATTGCAACCTATACTTTTCTCTTCATACATACAAATTCTAATGCTAAACCATTGAACTAGAGGTAGGTATTGGCACGGGTCTTCTAGTCTTGTCGTTAGAGAAAGATAGATCTGGGAATCTCAGTCTACTTCCGATGTCCGCTTTGAACAGCTATAGCTTAATTATCCTTTCGCTCTCATCAGACTCGGTTTCGTAAGTACTGGACTCAATTAAGAAGAAAGGAAAAAATATCTATCTTTGTAAGATCCGCCCATACCCATAAGATGAGCTCAAGAAAGAGTGTGGGATGAAGAAAGAAAATCTTTTTCCAGTAATGGCCGGTAGGCCGATAAGTCTGTCTCGCTTGGATCTTGGATTCTGGGAAAATGCAGGTAATGATCCAGCTCTGGTTATGAATTCAGGAAAAGCATTTAATGACGAAGCCTTAATAGAGAAAGAAGTACCACAGAAAGTTAAACCATTACCAGTTTACCGAGGTCGCATTCCCCGAGAGCCCCGGGTATATGAAAATGAATAAGGGGTTTCGGGATAAATCGTTAAAGTTGTAACATAAGGCGGCTCGTCCACTTCCGATTCCAGTGATAGTTAAGGCGTAGGTGTCGGCTTGCAGGGCGGAGACTAGACGACTCAAGTTTCAAGTTACTGATGAATTTTAATTTTAAACGTAAATGAAAAAAGCTTCCCCTAATCCTAATCCTGCGAAGGGTACGCGTTAGATTTTTTGTGTGTTGCACATTATCCAAATAAAAATGTCGAAAGTATGACCTACTAAAGAAGGGTACTGCCCTTTACTATGTTATGCTCAATAACTGCAAATCTTGCTCCTTCGACTACGTCTATGAATAGAAAGAGTGCTTAGTTAGCGAGGTGGGCTTAACTCGGCGCCTTCCTCTGCCTTTGCTTGGGTTTGTATTTTGTTCGTAGGACTTGCAACTTGCCGAAAGCCCGAGTTGAAGATTCCCATTCATATGGGACCCAGCAAATCCGCATAGCTTTTAATACTTTAATAAGACTTTAATACTTTCTGGGAAAAGCAGAGTTTACGAAACGAGCTTTAAGAATGAACTTTCTTAGTACCAAGTAAACGTAAT
The DNA here is from genome assembly GCA_009801015.1 of Silene noctiflora. Lineage (NCBI taxonomy): Eukaryota > Viridiplantae > Streptophyta > Magnoliopsida > Caryophyllales > Caryophyllaceae > Silene > Silene noctiflora. Next base: position 3,199 of record VHZZ01048347.1, read on the forward strand.
TCAATTAGCTTTGAATTCACTTCGCTCGCTTTTGCTTTTGACCTTTCTCTGAGTGAGAATGAGACTTGTTCTTGATAAGAAGGATTCCGCCTTACGTCTAAGTAAAGTGGTTTCCCCGCATACGCATACGAAAGTCTTAAGTTAAGGTAGTTGATTGAAGACAAAAGATCATAATTTGTTGAATAATTTCGATCCTTCGCGCGCTACTTTCTTCAGCTGGCAAGGGCATCCGAGATTGATCCTTGAAGTGCATTCTCTTGGTCTAATCAAAGGTGGGACTCGCAATTTAGATCGATGCCGAACCTTGCTATTGAGCTTTCGAGTAAAGAGGGGCATAGAGTCATAAAAAAGGCAGAATCTTATTGTCAATCTCGGTCATCCTGGAATGACTTTAACAAGTACCATTGCGCTAATCCTTTTCAAATGGCGGTAAGATCAGAAAAGAGAGTTTGGCGTTGGTAGTCTCGGAACGAGTCTAATATTTGATCCCTCTTTAAGCGGGCTAAAGTAGGCAAGAAATTTCATAGACCTTCTCGTTCATGATCCTTACTCAAAAGAGGAAGAGAGGCGGTCAAAGTACTATCTGCAGAAGATGGTCCACTCTACCACGCTTTCCAACGGTGCTATCCTGCTGCCTATCTTGGACTCGAGAAGAATCGAGCAAACCGAGAGGCAAAATATGTGAGTGAGTAAGAAAGACTGACTTCTCATTCTATCTAACTTACTGTCCCATTGGATAATGGACTACTTTACTCAACAAAAGACTTCTAAGAGAGAGCGCTAAGAAAACAAGAGGCGAAATCGCCTCGCCCACCCAAGAAATCTATCACGACAAGCGATCCACCTGATGAGTCATCCAAACCAGTAAGCCAACAAGCTATACGCCCAACCTAAAATTTCATTCCACGTGCTTGGGAAAAGGCAAAGGCCCACCCTTTTGAGACGTTTCCTCGGGTAAGAAAAAAACTTTCTTCCTGGGGGGCTCCTTAAAAACCAATATAATCATATTCTTTTTAGGTCAGTATGAGGTCCCATGTCTTAAAGAAAAGAAGCTTTCAAAGGCAAAGAACGGGACTTACTTGAAGATGAAGTGGCCTGCTTTCTAAATCAATTCACAAGCCAAAATCACGACTTTGAAGAGCATGCACTTGGCTTTTCAGGCCTGAGACCTCGCAATTGCCCCCTTTTTACCTAATATAAGCCTTCGAGGAAGATCTTGTTTTTATTCTTTCTTTATGACTGGCTTGTTTTATATAATATCTTATGAAGAGGAGCAGAAGGAAGTAAATTAACTTAGGTTTTCTCATAGCTTGCTGTGAGTATTGAACCAGAGCCCAGCTTTTCCTTTCCGGTTAGCGACTCCCACACGAAAAAGCTTTCCCCACAACTCTTGAGTCGACTTCTTTGACCCCCTTTTTTTTAGGCTGAGCCTGACTCCACCTTCATTCTCCTTGGCTTTGCTCTGAGGAAAAAACTCAAAGGATTGGTAAGGAAAGTCTGAATAAAGGAAGGTCTTTCGGATAGGACTCTTTCATGAAAAACTTTGTGCAGTTTGAATGAAATTTACTGAACTTCGTAGAATCGTAAAAATGATTTCAAACGTCTTACTTTTCACGCCGGTCTCACCCGCTAAATGCGAGGTGCAATTGGTTCCTTTTTTCCGTGCAGTCTTAGGTTAGACTTGAGCTGTCTTCTCCAACTTGCTTCACAGATGCCACCATATAGTAAGAAGCGTCTTTCTTCCTTTATCTATTTATTAGCATTTCGGGGATCACGGGGGTAAGGCCCACTTTTTCATCACGGTTTGACTCATGTCTCCGATTGAACTTTCCTTCTTTCTTTTTAACTGACTCGATCTAAGGAGAGAGATTGAGTTGCGGTTAAGAGAAGTGCCTACTTAATGACCTTAAGCCTTCTTTTTTCTTATCTTAGTTATATTCTATTAGCCTTCCCCGTAACAAAAATGCCAAATGCGCTTGGTTTCGTCCATGACGTGAGATACTGGTGGGTCATTTACCCCACGAAGCTTCCATGCATCTTTTCTTGAGCTTCATCGCTACGATTGCTGCTTCTCTTTCCACGTATAACTAAAAAGTGCTCATTCCTAATGAAAGGGAATAGAGGTAGGAATTAAATCGCCGAAGTTTTGCTCAAGCTTTTAAAAGAAGAGAAGAGGTTCGCTTACCACCTATGTCTAAGCTTTCAGGTGTCTAAGGCTTCAGGGAAAGTCTAAGAATTTACTCTCTTTTTTTCAGTATGTGTTTTATCTATTCTTTCAATAGAAACTAAAGAAGTAGCTTTCCAAGCATTGCATTTCTTAAGAACCAAGAGCCAGACTAGATTCTTTGATAATCAAGAATGTGAGGACCAGCCCGTGTGATTCATCATCCATCATCCATCAATTTTCTCTTCTACTGAGCTTGCCTCGACTAAGTCTGATGACTCCTTTTCTGATAATGTTTCAAATTTCAAAACAAAGCTCATTAGCGAGTGGGGTTTACAGAAGATATGAAGCGAACGTGCGTAGAAAAAGAAAGAGGAGTTTAAGGTTTGGGAGCGTCTCCTTCTGCCCTGCCCTTGAAGTGGCAGTGCCTGATTGATAAAGAGACCCTTTTTAGTAGTAAGTGCTTTCTCCGCTTAAAGATAACAAGTCTAATGCTACAAGCGGGCTTAGAGATAGAAGGTATAGCCGGATTTAAGTCTCTACGTATCCCTCAGAATGAATTTCGGGAGCAGGTTTGGGTTAAGATGCCCTTGTTTCTGGAGATTCTATGCTACGAGCAGGCTGTTTCGAGCCTGCGAAACCTGATCTGAATATACTTACGGAAAGAACGAAGATGCTCGGCCTGCGGGAGAGGAAGAAGTGAGCGTTGTGCGCAAGATTAAAAGGAGAATCCTTTGTTATACACAAGAAAAAAAATATGCAGGAAAGCCTCAGTCTATTCTAAGAACTTGGCCCAATAATCATTCGTCGAGGCGAATTCATTTACTAGCCTAAGTATTTCGAAAAATACTTAAACGCTCGAATGTAATACTTGCTCCGGGGGAGACTCGACTAAAAAAGGTACGAAAACCTTAGACCCCTTCTCTGTATGCAGAACAGACATAGTACCGCTCAAGACCCTTTAGTACCTCCCCGAGTATTTCCTCGTCAAAAGCGCAATCGTTTCCGGTGACCATTTCTTTTTAGAAAAAAAAAAAAGCTCTATTTGGTGCTTTTGTAAGAGTCTGACCCTCCAGTATGGCTTAAGGAGGCTCACTTATTAACGCTTTGTTACGAAACTTGATCACAAGGAGCTTACCTTGTCCAATTCCTACATGTCTTATTGTCGATTACCGAGGAAGACTATGCCAGCTTACGTGTGCTGCGCTCCTACTTTTTTCCTGCTTAATCACTAATTAAAGTCATTATCCCCCAACTAAGAGCGAGGACAAGTGCACTATTCCGCATACTTCTTCTGGTTATGCTATGTCCACATGCGACCTATCACGACATCATTCTACCTTATATATATTTTAAACCTTATGAATTTCCTGTGAGTTCAGTCTTTTGCAATTGTACCAAGACGGACTTTTTACTTATTTTAAACTGTTGTGGTAATATATGAGGTTCTGTTTCTATCGAGCTATTTCGAAATAGCACTTCTAAGCTAAAGAGCAAAAGACAGAAAAATTCAAGGTCTGGAAGAGGCTCATATATCATATTAAAACGAAGAAGAAAGGATGAGGTCCTCTAAGCTTTTAAGAACTCGAATGAGGTATGAGGTAGAGAGATTTCGTCTCCTTTTATTTCATTTATTTAATATAGAATTGCAGGTTCTTTGGTAATAGAATGCATATAAGGAAGGCCGGACCTTTCTTCCATATCTATGATCTGTTCTTCGAGCCAGACCCACCCTTAGGCGGACGCAAGAAAGAATAAGAACCAACCAAAAGTCTGTACCATTTTGATGTATTTGCGGAGTCAATTGAGGAGGTATGGAATGACTTACCTTTGGGAGTCAGCCAATAATGAAAGGAAACAAGCTGCTCCTCGATTGGCTGTTCGAGAAAGAAAGCAAATGATGAACCAAAGTCTACATATGGAAGTGAGGAGGAAGGGAAAGGGTCCCCGCAGAAAATTCCTTGACCGATAATAGGGATCCATCCTCCAGTTCCAAGGTTTCGTAGGTGAAACTACTCCTTTAATTAAACTAATTCAAATAAATCCAAGGGCATGCATCTACCTTATCTTTAACGCGGTATAGGCGGCGGCCGACGCGGATAAGTGGTCCAATGCCCCTGATGTTCTTACGGGCTTTATTATGTCGAGCCATCTCATGACTTATATTCCAGCCGCTGACTATCCTTGATTTCAAAATAACATGCAAGTAATCTTCCTATCTCTCGGAAGTTCTACCATTAAGAATTTTTTTCTCCGTCGGCTTTAACTTCTATTGATGTGTTCTTTCCCTATCTTTAATGGTGTTTGGCCTCTACACGCACATGGAATGGAAGTTTGCAAAGGTAAGATCCTTTCTCTGGTGCGCCAACCACGGCTTGGTCTCAAGAATACAATGTGAATACTAGGAAATAAAGGTTTATGAAGCAAAAGTCATCCTCCATCAGAACCGTTGTCGGGAAATCCTCCTTCTGTAAGGGGGCATTTCTTCCATAAATTGCTTTCCATAGATGGACTCTATTTAATTCCTTAGTTTCTTTACTTTCTCGAACAACCAACTCGCATTCTTGTGCTTGCAGCGCAGCTTTCCCATCCGTTAAATTAATATCTCGACTAACCTGGAGGGGGCACAGGCTTGGAGACCACCCATTAACTCATGAACGCGAACCGCCAACTGGCAGACTGGCCTGCGTCTCACATATCCGGTAGTGTCCTTGCGTGTATGCTTTTTATGTTAACATATGTTAACAACAGAATGTGACCACTAGACTCCTTCGGAGTGTAACCTACGCTCGTTCGCATCGATCCGCGTCCCAAAGCTTCTTATTGGCCGAGAAGTATCATATGGGTCCTCGTCGTGACCCTTTTACTGGTAGCTCGAGTTCTAAGGTGAGTAAGAACAAGAAAGAAAAAGAGGGCTATCTTTCACCAGCCCCAGCTATATAGAAGAGGAAAAAGAAGTCCCACTAGAATCAGCTGTTTTATAATAGTAAAGTAAAGGCTATTTCACGTATTCATCTTCAAAAGTATATTCATCTAGGGTCTCGCCCACCTGCTCTCACTAGGTCAGGAGAAAACCAAACATTAGATTAAGAGCTGCTCCTCAGAAAGCTGGAAAAAAAGACCTATTCCCTTCCTTAACAGTCGAGTAACTTCCTACCTCGAATGTCCTGTCCAATCATTACAGTTGCGTATCATAGCGATGGAGAGCTTAACATTTTTATTTTGCTAATATGGTTAGACTTTAAGGTTCTCCTCTATTTTTTCCTTTATAATCTGTAACAAGAATTAAGAACAAGTCCTTTTCTTTATTATATAATTTGTACTTTATTTGTGAAAAAAGTTACGCTTACGCGACCCCTTTACTTGTATGTATGCAAATATAATAATGTGGTTATTCGGTGGTAGAACCCATGGGAGGAAGCCCTTTTCCTATTGACAGCGGATGACAATCTTTATCGTTTTTTTTCTTTTGTCCTACCTATAAAAAAAAGGAACCAAGCAACAAAACGAGGAGCGCCTTGCTCGAGGTAGTCCTACTTTTCTACAGGTAGGATAGGAAAGCTGCGGTTGCCTTGATTAGATGATAGCCGCCCTGAGCTGGTAGTGGTATGGCAGTTCCTCTTTTACGAGTGTAAATCTAAAGAAGTAGATGGCGTTTTAGGCGATGTAGTCTCGTCTGAGGCAGTATCTGGAAGCGGTATCTTATGATATATGACATAGGGAATAGCCTCACCTCAGATACTATACTAAAGAAGGGAGCCCTTCAAATAAAGCCTTAGGCGCTTATGATTACATAGCTGTAATATCATCTTATTGAAAGGGCCATCCTCCAATTTCTAAGATAAAGAAAAAGTAGAATATGAAGAAGGTATTCATGCGCTGTAATTCGTCTATTGTTACTCCCTATCCGGTTGGGCGGTTAACCCTGCCATGTCATCTTGCTTGCTAAAATACTTATCTTTCTACTGCTTATAAAAAGAATGCAACTGCAGTATTACTTGCTATGGGTCCTTGGGCATTGTAATTGCTACCCCTGAAATACCTTCCTACCCTATTAAGCATTTTAAGCTTCTTTATGAATTTGCGAAGAAGGGGATTAATGACCTTCTTCAATCAACTCTGAAAACTAGACCCGTTCCGTCGTCTCGAGCCATCCTGCATGCTTTAATGGATTGGATAGGGGCTTTCAGAGTCCGGAAAGGAGAATTCAAATAAGAGAGGGTCCTGTCCTCTCGAAGCAGCAAGAATTCCACAAGTGGCAGAGTAACCACACTATCCTCCTTCTTCCCTTGTAAAGGGTTCCCGCCTAAATTTAATGTCTCATTATAACGAGAGGTGAGTGGGCGAAACCCTGTCTCATAGACGGATGATTGCGTTAAATGTAAAGGCGCGAAACGAGGTCAGGAAGCATCTTAGTGGTGAAAGGCGAGTTCGTTAGTGAGCGATTCCCTTCCACCTGTCTTCACTTCTTTTTATTCTATTCTCATCGAAGTAAAAAATTGAAAAAAGCTCCCCCCCCCCCCCTTGCCTGTAGATCTCCTCCGGACCCCTTCCTATGCTTTCTAATATATGCTAGTTCTTTTAGATTCTTCGGACCCTATGTTCAGTCAATCCTCCCTTATTAGAGTGGGTTTAGCATGAGTCTTCGCTCTTTCTTAGCACAACTTACTTAAAGAAAGATTAATCAAATCAAAGGCAACANGGGACTTGTGATCAGATTCATTTTACCCAATAACCAGATAGCCTTGTGAATGTCAACGAAAGAACCCAGGCAGTAAGATAGGAAATCCCCCCGCCTACGGCTGAGCTACCTCTTATATTAAGTCCTTCTTCTACGTATACGAATTGAGTGATCTTAGTTGGGGCACGCGGAGATTTGAAAAAAAAAAAAGAAGAGAATCGAGATCGGGATACCAGGTCTTGGGCTTGAATTCTAACTACTCTATCTGGTTAATCATATGGGATCTTCTCGTCCCCTTACAAGGTTTCCTCGCATTGCAACCTATACTTTTCTCTTCATACATACAAATTCTAATGCTAAACCATTGAACTAGAGGTAGGTATTGGCACGGGTCTTCTAGTCTTGTCGTTAGAGAAAGATAGATCTGGGAATCTCAGTCTACTTCCGATGTCCGCTTTGAACAGCTATAGCTTAATTATCCTTTCGCTCTCATCAGACTCGGTTTCGTAAGTACTGGACTCAATTAAGAAGAAAGGAAAAAATATCTATCTTTGTAAGATCCGCCCATACCCATAAGATGAGCTCAAGAAAGAGTGTGGGATGAAGAAAGAAAATCTTTTTCCAGTAATGGCCGGTAGGCCGATAAGTCTGTCTCGCTTGGATCTTGGATTCTGGGAAAATGCAGGTAATGATCCAGCTCTGGTTATGAATTCAGGAAAAGCATTTAATGACGAAGCCTTAATAGAGAAAGAAGTACCACAGAAAGTTAAACCATTACCAGTTTACCGAGGTCGCATTCCCCGAGAGCCCCGGGTATATGAAAATGAATAAGGGGTTTCGGGATAAATCGTTAAAGTTGTAACATAAGGCGGCTCGTCCACTTCCGATTCCAGTGATAGTTAAGGCGTAGGTGTCGGCTTGCAGGGCGGAGACTAGACGACTCAAGTTTCAAGTTACTGATGAATTTTAATTTTAAACGTAAATGAAAAAAGCTTCCCCTAATCCTAATCCTGCGAAGGGTACGCGTTAGATTTTTTGTGTGTTGCACATTATCCAAATAAAAATGTCGAAAGTATGACCTACTAAAGAAGGGTACTGCCCTTTACTATGTTATGCTCAATAACTGCAAATCTTGCTCCTTCGACTACGTCTATGAATAGAAAGAGTGCTTAGTTAGCGAGGTGGGCTTAACTCGGCGCCTTCCTCTGCCTTTGCTTGGGTTTGTATTTTGTTCGTAGGACTTGCAACTTGCCGAAAGCCCGAGTTGAAGATTCCCATTCATATGGGACCCAGCAAATCCGCATAGCTTTTAATACTTTAATAAGACTTTAATACTTTCTGGGAAAAGCAGAGTTTACGAAACGAGCTTTAAGAATGAACTTTCTTAGTACCAAGTAAACGTAATTCAATTAGCTTTGAATTCACTTCGCTCGCTTTTGCTTTTGACCTTTCTCTGAGTGAGAATGAGACTTGTTCTTGATAAGAAGGATTCCGCCTTACGTCTAAGTAAAGTGGTTTCCCCGCATACGCATACGAAAGTCTTAAGTTAAGGTAGTTGATTGAAGACAAAAGATCATAATTTGTTGAATAATTTCGATCCTTCGCGCGCTACTTTCTTCAGCTGGCAAGGGCATCCGAGATTGATCCTTGAAGTGCATTCTCTTGGTCTAATCAAAGGTGGGACTCGCAATTTAGATCGATGCCGAACCTTGCTATTGAGCTTTCGAGTAAAGAGGGGCATAGAGTCATAAAAAAGGCAGAATCTTATTGTCAATCTCGGTCATCCTGGAATGACTTTAACAAGTACCATTGCGCTAATCCTTTTCAAATGGCGGTAAGATCAGAAAAGAGAGTTTGGCGTTGGTAGTCTCGGAACGAGTCTAATATTTGATCCCTCTTTAAGCGGGCTAAAGTAGGCAAGAAATTTCATAGACCTTCTCGTTCATGATCCTTACTCAAAAGAGGAAGAGAGGCGGTCAAAGTACTATCTGCAGAAGATGGTCCACTCTACCACGCTTTCCAACGGTGCTATCCTGCTGCCTATCTTGGACTCGAGAAGAATCGAGCAAACCGAGAGGCAAAATATGTGAGTGAGTAAGAAAGACTGACTTCTCATTCTATCTAACTTACTGTCCCATTGGATAATGGACTACTTTACTCAACAAAAGACTTCTAAGAGAGAGCGCTAAGAAAACAAGAGGCGAAATCGCCTCGCCCACCCAAGAAATCTATCACGACAAGCGATCCACCTGATGAGTCATCCAAACCAGTAAGCCAACAAGCTATACGCCCAACCTAAAATTTCATTCCACGTGCTTGGGAAAAGGCAAAGGCCCACCCTTTTGAGACGTTTCCTCGGGTAAGAAAAAAACTTTCTTCCTGGGGGGCTCCTTAAAAACCAATATAATCATATTCTTTTTAGGTCAGTATGAGGTCCCATGTCTTAAAGAAAAGAAGCTTTCAAAGGCAAAGAACGGGACTTACTTGAAGATGAAGTGGCCTGCTTTCTAAATCAATTCACAAGCCAAAATCACGACTTTGAAGAGCATGCACTTGGCTTTTCAGGCCTGAGACCTCGCAATTGCCCCCTTTTTACCTAATATAAGCCTTCGAGGAAGATCTTGTTTTTATTCTTTCTTTATGACTGGCTTGTTTTATATAATATCTTATGAAGAGGAGCAGAAGGAAGTAAATTAACTTAGGTTTTCTCATAGCTTGCTGTGAGTATTGAACCAGAGCCCAGCTTTTCCTTTCCGGTTAGCGACTCCCACACGAAAAAGCTTTCCCCACAACTCTTGAGTCGACTTCTTTGACCCCCTTTTTTTTAGGCTGAGCCTGACTCCACCTTCATTCTCCTTGGCTTTGCTCTGAGGAAAAAACTCAAAGGATTGGTAAGGAAAGTCTGAATAAAGGAAGGTCTTTCGGATAGGACTCTTTCATGAAAAACTTTGTGCAGTTTGAATGAAATTTACTGAACTTCGTAGAATCGTAAAAATGATTTCAAACGTCTTACTTTTCACGCCGGTCTCACCCGCTAAATGCGAGGTGCAATTGGTTCCTTTTTTCCGTGCAGTCTTAGGTTAGACTTGAGCTGTCTTCTCCAACTTGCTTCACAGATGCCACCATATAGTAAGAAGCGTCTTTCTTCCTTTATCTATTTATTAGCATTTCGGGGATCACGGGGGTAAGGCCCACTTTTTCATCACGGTTTGACTCATGTCTCCGATTGAACTTTCCTTCTTTCTTTTTAACTGACTCGATCTAAGGAGAGAGATTGAGTTGCGGTTAAGAGAAGTGCCTACTTAATGACCTTAAGCCTTCTTTTTTCTTATCTTAGTTATATTCTATTAGCCTTCCCCGTAACAAAAATGCCAAATGCGCTTGGTTTCGTCCATGACGTGAGATACTGGTGGGTCATTTACCCCACGAAGCTTCCATGCATCTTTTCTTGAGCTTCATCGCTACGATTGCTGCTTCTCTTTCCACGTATAACTAAAAAGTGCTCATTCCTAATGAAAGGGAATAGAGGTAGGAATTAAATCGCCGAAGTTTTGCTCAAGCTTTTAAAAGAAGAGAAGAGGTTCGCTTACCACCTATGTCTAAGCTTTCAGGTGTCTAAGGCTTCAGGGAAAGTCTAAGAATTTACTCTCTTTTTTTCAGTATGTGTTTTATCTATTCTTTCAATAGAAACTAAAGAAGTAGCTTTCCAAGCATTGCATTTCTTAAGAACCAAGAGCCAGACTAGATTCTTTGATAATCAAGAATGTGAGGACCAGCCCGTGTGATTCATCATCCATCATCCATCAATTTTCTCTTCTACTGAGCTTGCCTCGACTAAGTCTGATGACTCCTTTTCTGATAATGTTTCAAATTTCAAAACAAAGCTCATTAGCGAGTGGGGTTTACAGAAGATATGAAGCGAACGTGCGTAGAAAAAGAAAGAGGAGTTTAAGGTTTGGGAGCGTCTCCTTCTGCCCTGCCCTTGAAGTGGCAGTGCCTGATTGATAAAGAGACCCTTTTTAGTAGTAAGTGCTTTCTCCGCTTAAAGATAACAAGTCTAATGCTACAAGCGGGCTTAGAGATAGAAGGTATAGCCGGATTTAAGTCTCTACGTATCCCTCAGAATGAATTTCGGGAGCAGGTTTGGGTTAAGATGCCCTTGTTTCTGGAGATTCTATGCTACGAGCAGGCTGTTTCGAGCCTGCGAAACCTGATCTGAATATACTTACGGAAAGAACGAAGATGCTCGGCCTGCGGGAGAGGAAGAAGTGAGCGTTGTGCGCAAGATTAAAAGGAGAATCCTTTGTTATACACAAGAAAAAAAATATGCAGGAAAGCCTCAGTCTATTCTAAGAACTTGGCCCAATAATCATTCGTCGAGGCGAATTCATTTACTAGCCTAAGTATTTCGAAAAATACTTAAACGCTCGAATGTAATACTTGCTCCGGGGGAGACTCGACTAAAAAAGGTACGAAAACCTTAGACCCCTTCTCTGTATGCAGAACAGACATAGTACCGCTCAAGACCCTTTAGTACCTCCCCGAGTATTTCCTCGTCAAAAGCGCAATCGTTTCCGGTGACCATTTCTTTTTAGAAAAAAAAAAAAGCTCTATTTGGTGCTTTTGTAAGAGTCTGACCCTCCAGTATGGCTTAAGGAGGCTCACTTATTAACGCTTTGTTACGAAACTTGATCACAAGGAGCTTACCTTGTCCAATTCCTACATGTCTTATTGTCGATTACCGAGGAAGACTATGCCAGCTTACGTGTGCTGCGCTCCTACTTTTTTCCTGCTTAATCACTAATTAAAGTCATTATCCCCCAACTAAGAGCGAGGACAAGTGCACTATTCCGCATACTTCTTCTGGTTATGCTATGTCCACATGCGACCTATCACGACATCATTCTACCTTATATATATTTTAAACCTTATGAATTTCCTGTGAGTTCAGTCTTTTGCAATTGTACCAAGACGGACTTTTTACTTATTTTAAACTGTTGTGGTAATATATGAGGTTCTGTTTCTATCGAGCTATTTCGAAATAGCACTTCTAAGCTAAAGAGCAAAAGACAGAAAAATTCAAGGTCTGGAAGAGGCTCATATATCATATTAAAACGAAGAAGAAAGGATGAGGTCCTCTAAGCTTTTAAGAACTCGAATGAGGTATGAGGTAGAGAGATTTCGTCTCCTTTTATTTCATTTATTTAATATAGAATTGCAGGTTCTTTGGTAATAGAATGCATATAAGGAAGGCCGGACCTTTCTTCCATATCTATGATCTGTTCTTCGAGCCAGACCCACCCTTAGGCGGACGCAAGAAAGAATAAGAACCAACCAAAAGTCTGTACCATTTTGATGTATTTGCGGAGTCAATTGAGGAGGTATGGAATGACTTACCTTTGGGAGTCAGCCAATAATGAAAGGAAACAAGCTGCTCCTCGATTGGCTGTTCGAGAAAGAAAGCAAATGATGAACCAAAGTCTACATATGGAAGTGAGGAGGAAGGGAAAGGGTCCCCGCAGAAAATTCCTTGACCGATAATAGGGATCCATCCTCCAGTTCCAAGGTTTCGTAGGTGAAACTACTCCTTTAATTAAACTAATTCAAATAAATCCAAGGGCATGCATCTACCTTATCTTTAACGCGGTATAGGCGGCGGCCGACGCGGATAAGTGGTCCAATGCCCCTGATGTTCTTACGGGCTTTATTATGTCGAGCCATCTCATGACTTATATTCCAGCCGCTGACTATCCTTGATTTCAAAATAACATGCAAGTAATCTTCCTATCTCTCGGAAGTTCTACCATTAAGAATTTTTTTCTCCGTCGGCTTTAACTTCTATTGATGTGTTCTTTCCCTATCTTTAATGGTGTTTGGCCTCTACACGCACATGGAATGGAAGTTTGCAAAGGTAAGATCCTTTCTCTGGTGCGCCAACCACGGCTTGGTCTCAAGAATACAATGTGAATACTAGGAAATAAAGGTTTATGAAGCAAAAGTCATCCTCCATCAGAACCGTTGTCGGGAAATCCTCCTTCTGTAAGGGGGCATTTCTTCCATAAATTGCTTTCCATAGATGGACTCTATTTAATTCCTTAGTTTCTTTACTTTCTCGAACAACCAACTCGCATTCTTGTGCTTGCAGCGCAGCTTTCCCATCCGTTAAATTAATATCTCGACTAACCTGGAGGGGGCACAGGCTTGGAGACCACCCATTAACTCATGAACGCGAACCGCCAACTGGCAGACTGGCCTGCGTCTCACATATCCGGTAGTGTCCTTGCGTGTATGCTTTTTATGTTAACATATGTTAACAACAGAATGTGACCACTAGACTCCTTCGGAGTGTAACCTACGCTCGTTCGCATCGATCCGCGTCCCAAAGCTTCTTATTGGCCGAGAAGTATCATATGGGTCCTCGTCGTGACCCTTTTACTGGTAGCTCGAGTTCTAAGGTGAGTAAGAACAAGAAAGAAAAAGAGGGCTATCTTTCACCAGCCCCAGCTATATAGAAGAGGAAAAAGAAGTCCCACTAGAATCAGCTGTTTTATAATAGTAAAGTAAAGGCTATTTCACGTATTCATCTTCAAAAGTATATTCATCTAGGGTCTCGCCCACCTGCTCTCACTAGGTCAGGAGAAAACCAAACATTAGATTAAGAGCTGCTCCTCAGAAAGCTGGAAAAAAAGACCTATTCCCTTCCTTAACAGTCGAGTAACTTCCTACCTCGAATGTCCTGTCCAATCATTACAGTTGCGTATCATAGCGATGGAGAGCTTAACATTTTTATTTTGCTAATATGGTTAGACTTTAAGGTTCTCCTCTATTTTTTCCTTTATAATCTGTAACAAGAATTAAGAACAAGTCCTTTTCTTTATTATATAATTTGTACTTTATTTGTGAAAAAAGTTACGCTTACGCGACCCCTTTACTTGTATGTATGCAAATATAATAATGTGGTTATTCGGTGGTAGAACCCATGGGAGGAAGCCCTTTTCCTATTGACAGCGGATGACAATCTTTATCGTTTTTTTTCTTTTGTCCTACCTATAAAAAAAAGGAACCAAGCAACAAAACGAGGAGCGCCTTGCTCGAGGTAGTCCTACTTTTCTACAGGTAGGATAGGAAAGCTGCGGTTGCCTTGATTAGATGATAGCCGCCCTGAGCTGGTAGTGGTATGGCAGTTCCTCTTTTACGAGTGTAAATCTAAAGAAGTAGATGGCGTTTTAGGCGATGTAGTCTCGTCTGAGGCAGTATCTGGAAGCGGTATCTTATGATATATGACATAGGGAATAGCCTCACCTCAGATACTATACTAAAGAAGGGAGCCCTTCAAATAAAGCCTTAGGCGCTTATGATTACATAGCTGTAATATCATCTTATTGAAAGGGCCATCCTCCAATTTCTAAGATAAAGAAAAAGTAGAATATGAAGAAGGTATTCATGCGCTGTAATTCGTCTATTGTTACTCCCTATCCGGTTGGGCGGTTAACCCTGCCATGTCATCTTGCTTGCTAAAATACTTATCTTTCTACTGCTTATAAAAAGAATGCAACTGCAGTATTACTTGCTATGGGTCCTTGGGCATTGTAATTGCTACCCCTGAAATACCTTCCTACCCTATTAAGCATTTTAAGCTTCTTTATGAATTTGCGAAGAAGGGGATTAATGACCTTCTTCAATCAACTCTGAAAACTAGACCCGTTCCGTCGTCTCGAGCCATCCTGCATGCTTTAATGGATTGGATAGGGGCTTTCAGAGTCCGGAAAGGAGAATTCAAATAAGAGAGGGTCCTGTCCTCTCGAAGCAGCAAGAATTCCACAAGTGGCAGAGTAACCACACTATCCTCCTTCTTCCCTTGTAAAGGGTTCCCGCCTAAATTTAATGTCTCATTATAACGAGAGGTGAGTGGGCGAAACCCTGTCTCATAGACGGATGATTGCGTTAAATGTAAAGGCGCGAAACGAGGTCAGGAAGCATCTTAGTGGTGAAAGGCGAGTTCGTTAGTGAGCGATTCCCTTCCACCTGTCTTCACTTCTTTTTATTCTATTCTCATCGAAGTAAAAAATTGAAAAAAGCTCCCCCCCCCCCCCTTGCCTGTAGATCTCCTCCGGACCCCTTCCTATGCTTTCTAATATATGCTAGTTCTTTTAGATTCTTCGGACCCTATGTTCAGTCAATCCTCCCTTATTAGAGTGGGTTTAGCATGAGTCTTCGCTCTTTCTTAGCACAACTTACTTAAAGAAAGATTAATCAAATCAAAGGCAACAGGCGACTTCCGTAGAAAACCTACTGCTCTTATTAGGAACTTCTCTTTTTATACAAATTGCACAAAGAAAGTAAAAAGATTACCAATTAACGAGTAAGCACAGCCTTTCACTGAAAGAGGGGTCTATCCTATATAAGAAAAAGAATAAGAGAAATAAATTCCAAAGCTATATGCTTCGAAACTCTAAGGAGCGCTTCTTAGTCGATTAAAAGAAAGTCTTTTATGCAATCACATCACTAAGGGGAAAAGTCTAATTGGTTAAAACGAACTTGTCTCAAGGCTTCGGGAACAAGATTTGCTTCTTACTCAAACTCAAAACTTTTGTATTTATCAAGAAAGTCTCAAGATTAAATAAGACATCTAGCGCGTGCTTTCAAACGACGATTAATTGGGTACTCCCGGCGCCTCCACCACAGGGTTGTCTACGAGGAAGGTTGGTGGTCAATGCTCTCTGATTGTTCAAGTAAAACGTGGCTTGAGAGTCAATAGTAGCTAGCGACTCGAGTAAAGATGGCCCAACACAGTTAGAAAACTCTGCTAGGATTTTTTTCTACTCGAGTCGTCCACCGTCCACGAACAGAAGGGGCGCAGGCTTTGCTAAGCTCAATCAGTCCCAGCGAACATCTTTCCGAGGCAGCTGTTGCCAGGTAGCTATGTCCTCATCACTGTAGCTACTTCATAACACTGAAAGTCAATTCAAAGCACAGGGGCCTCTGACAACATGGATTAAGAGACGGTAATGGAACGAATAGCCCTCTTATTAAAGTTGTGAAGGTTATTTTAATAAGGGGCGAGCAGGGTTTTTTCTACGAAACAAGTATGCTAGTGAGCATTAATTCTCGGGTACGAAAGCGCGTAAGGTAAATCGGAATCCAATGACTCTCTTAAGATTCATAGTAAAAAGGGGCCATATCTACAAGTTCCAGAGATTCCTCAAACTCTTGTCAAGTTCTTTCGGGGGGGCCGTTGGACCCAATTACAGCAGTTGCTTTCTTAGTGTTACGATTCGCTCTCGCGAGTGAGATTTCATTTTTGGGTGAAACAAAAGAAGCAGGCTTGGACGCGATACGAATAAAACTTTAAGAATCTCTTGACTTTGGTGAGCCTTTAATTAATTTAAGCGTGATAGGCTTGAAAAAAGAAAGGTAACCTAAAGCCTTTCCATCGCTGGATAATACAATTCAAGGTTCATGCATTAACGAACACGACCAAACATCAGCCACTATAAACTCGAGTTGATAGCCAGCCGGATTTCTAGGATCAGTTTCATGCTCAACCGCCCTTTAGGGTACATCCGGTACGCCCCCAAAATGAGTTCTTCTTTAATATAGTAATAATAAGAGAAGATGTTCGTTTTTTCTATCTGGAGCTGATGGATCGCTTACCCTCGGTCGATAGCCTAAATATATATATTAAAATCTAATAGGTTTGGGATTCGAGACAAACTACCGATACTGCAGGGGTCTTGCGGGCGGGTTCCCACTTGAATCAGAAAAAAGGAAGCAAGCTTTGCAGTTACTTATATGACTATTGGAAAAGGTTCGCGTCCCCAAACCGGAAGGGATGAAGGAAAGCCTTCTTGTGTGGACCAGTGAGCGTCTACAAGCCTTAGCCAAGAGGCAGTCGCCGAAACGCTTTATCTAGCCAACGACTCCGTGCTTGGATAAGCAACCCGGCCCTACCTTTGGAACTATCTAGGTATCAATGTATGATATTAAGGGGTGACACACATCCTACATTACTCATTACTAAAGTGCAGGAGCAGATACAGTGGAAACAGCGCCATCAGGCGAAGAGCGTTCCCAGAGCTTTAGACGATTTTTAGTTCGTATACGTATATTATATTAGAACTAAAAAAGAGAAGCAGTGAAACTAGCCTGCATAACAAGTAGGCCGAGTTCATCGTTTTATTTGACAGCTAGTGTAGCATGTGAAGGAAATGCCCTTACCATATATTAAAAAAAACTAGAGCTAGATTTAAGGGTTTTTATGGGAAATATATCGTCTAGTATCGTGCGCACGGGGCAGAGTCTAGTAAAGGAAGCCTTACCAATCCGGTTAAAAATTTATGTATTAGGGGATCCTGTGTAAAGGCGTAAATAGAACGGGTAACCCCGCATCCCGTGGCTTATAGGCCTTGCTTTACCAGCGGCGGGCGTTCCAAACGCGAACGGTTGCAAAGGGCTTCGTGCCCGAACTTTTCCTATATAACTTAATGCATGTATACTTATAAGAATGCTAGGAATCCACGTAGCGAGAGGGCGTTGCAGGATGAAGCCTTTCACCACCATAAAAAGCTTTGGCTGCTTTTTTAAGCCAAGAAAAACCTTATTTGACGCCTGCGTAATGGTGCGCCCCGACGAAACCCCTTCGCTTTTGGTTATACTATTGTCTAAATAGGAAGTTGAAATTTCTGGCCAATGCATACTCTTTATGGATTATGCGCGCTCGGCTACAAGACCTACCAATACAATAATAAGTATAGTTGACCCCTTTTTATATTTATGAGGCGCGAAGCCCTTCCTCAGACCAATCACCCGCGGAGGTTTCGTCCCAATGCTTTTACTTCTCAGGGGCCTATCCTTTCCTTTGATTTACCCAGAAGCAGCTTCAATTTCAACAAAATCGGCGCAACTCGTCCTATGAGAAAAGGGCTCCTCCTTTACAAGCAAGGAAATCCGGTGCATTCTACGTCGAAGCGGCATCTAGTACCCTTTAGTATCGCTCCAACCCTTCCCGCTTCAAAATAACAAGCGCTCTAATAATTTTTTTTTTTCAAATAGCTCGACAATCTAAGAAAGGGGATCGCATGAGAACTCATACATATAACATAAAACAGGAAAAACCAGGCAAAATTTAAAATCCACGCCCCGGAGACCCTTATCTTTTAGACTTTATCCCGCGCGACTAATACTACTAAAAAGTTAAATATATTGCTTTTGTTAAACCCTTTATAAAAGTTTACTTTCTCGGAATACGTATATGAAAGCAAAAGGGCCCTCATTAAGGTACAACAAAAGTAGTGCACCAACCCTTATTCCTATATAATATAAATAAGTAAGTAAAGAAAGGATTGGGAATGATTCTCCAGATTTCAAACCAAATAGTAAATATTTTCTATCAGCAGCAATAGGAACGAAACGATGTATTGGAGGATTGGCGAGCGGATGATC
Source organism: Silene noctiflora (assembly GCA_009801015.1). Taxonomy (NCBI): domain Eukaryota; kingdom Viridiplantae; phylum Streptophyta; class Magnoliopsida; order Caryophyllales; family Caryophyllaceae; genus Silene; species Silene noctiflora. The sequence continues at coordinate 21,486 of VHZZ01048347.1, forward strand.
GAAACCATCTCCTCACTTTTTTCAACGAGACGCTCGTAGACGCAGTCGAAGAAGCAAGACTTCTAGTTGCTGCCCTTGAGTGATTCCAATATTTATATCCTTAGCCGGGACGGGAATCTATCTCTTTCTTTGACCTTTTGACCTACCTAGATCCTTGGATTATAATATAGGATATCGAGATAGAACAAGTCACATCAACAAAGAAGACTCGTCCAAGGGGGGATTGCCCCTTTCTTGAAACCGAAGTCGCAGTAAAGGAGAGAAGAGTAAAGTATCAAAATCCACAATTCGAGGAAGAAAAATCAGCATTACAACCTATAAAGCATTTCGCGGGGCATTCGCCGAGGAAACAAAAAAAAGGGGGGAGCTTCTCCAGAATCAGGTTCAGAAGGCGTGTTAATTGCTGATGTTGATCATAGTGGTAAAGAAAAGAAATGCCCAACATTACATTTGTAAGCATATAGATATATTTCGAATTGATCCTTGACTTGGACACTAAGTTTAGCTGCAGCCATTGCTTGGACAAGGCAATTGGA